>JAXGGA010001847.1:0-138159 GCA_038373865.1 Uloborus plumipes
TTCAATATTATTATTCTCGGCCAAGATCTGACCAGATGCTCTCCTACTCACTTGGACTTTCTGTCCTGGGGTTATTGCGGCCACAGCCCACATATACGACGCATGGATAATAATTAATCGAAATATCTACCATCATTGTATTGATATCTCTAATCTTAATTAAGTTTTGATATGACAATGCATCGATTAGGAATTGCAAATAATGTCAGATTGAATTTCTCCTTATATCTGTGTCTTGAGGATATTATATCAAGAATGAAAATAAACAATGATGTATTGAACATTTGGATTCTTTAATGCCTCAATTAACCTGTACTTTCGGTGAAATAACCACTACTACATTTTGATAACATTACTACATTTCTCACCCCAAGTTCTCTACTACAGCTAAAAAAAAAAGCATTTTGGGGTTGTTCTTTTTAAAATTAGTCTCTAAGTGGAGCTTTAAACGATAAAAAATACAATAAACGCCTATGTAATGACATAGCCAATGATTTAAGAAGAAAATAATAATAAAAATTACAAAAAAGCGCTATTTCTAGTTTTGGACCAAAAATTGCCGCTAAGAGGGGTTTGGGGGGATTTCCGATTGGCTCCCCTTCTAAAAATGTTTTTTTATACATTGTCTACAAACCTACCAAGTTTCATGCTTTTGTCACAAAATGCAGTTTCTTTTCCCGTAGCCCCCTTACTAATGTACCGGTAGAAAGAGTTAATGTTATCTGTGAAAAATCATATTGCTCTGGTAATGCTATTCGGGTAACATAAAAGGAAACAATATTGAATTGCAATCTTTTAGAGAAATTGAAACTGTAGTATTCAAAATAATATTCTGCTTTTAAAATAAAGTTGATACGTGAGAAAAAAAATGTTACATATCTTCCATGTGAAATGAAATTGTTTAACCATAAAGTTATTCATGTTGTAAATATTGTGGAGTAGAAGGTAAAGACAGGTATACTGGAAGTCGCATAATAAATTTGAAGAATGTTTAATACAGAACTTACGTAGATAAAACAAAACTTACATAATACAATAGTTTCAAAAAAGTTTTCTTATTTTATCTGTTCGAATTTTTACTTATGTTAACAATTAAAATTCTTTGCGATTTTGTAGTCCATTACCAAGTTCTTTTTCTGGCAACGCAGTGTTTTTAATATTCTCTCTACTGATTATGCTTCATTAATAAATATTTATTTTCGAACGCAGGCGATATGTAAGGGCACTATATTTTTCGAACTTTGATAGAGAAATTGAATATATTTTTTGGAGAGGATTTCTTCATAAATGAAGAATTCTATCAAGACAGTAAATAGCGTCATGCTGATAGCTGTAATAGTCAAATTTGAATTGGCTGTAAAACGGAAGAACTTGTTTGTTGTAGCTATTCAAAACATTCCATCACTTATAAGAAATGTACAGAACAAAATTCGTGATGGCCAAGACATAACAGTCAAATCCATTTAATACGAATACAAATACAATGAAAAATCCGTTTCAACGAAAACATATTTTCAGACTCGATTAAATTTGCCATTACATTACTTTAATTCTATTTCTATGAAAGTCCCGTTTTTACGAACACAATTTAGGGTCATTTAAAGTTTATTGTAACAGAATTTCACAGTAGTTGAAAAAAATTCTCTTATTGTCTGTGAGCGATATATATAATTTTAATATATATTATTTAATGCTATCAAGTACAAATAATACTTGCTATCAAGTACAAATAATTAAGAAATTTATGAAGCAACTTAACAAAATGGGACACAAATTCTGCGTATTTAATTCTTAGCAAATGTCACTATAACTGAAATCCCATAGTTAGATCAGATTTTTCTGTATATGATAATGTGTGATTGTGCGACGGTTTCCAGTTAATAGTCTAAAACTTTTAAAACTAGGGGAAGGGTGGGCATAGTGGCCACTGCGGGCAAAGTGGCCACTTGAAGTTTTCCTCCCTATATAGTGCTGCAGCCTAGTGGCAATAGACTCAACTACTCGCCCGGTAGCCGTTGTTGTTGTTTTATAGTTTGGTGCCGCTCAGACACAAACTCACGGAGATATCGCAAATTTTTCACTTTTTCAACCCTCTGATATTAGGTAGGTGCATCACATGTTTCGCTTTAGTTTATTGTAGGACTAGGTGAAATAAATTTTACATCAATGGTGCAAAACACCATGTTTCTAGCTTTGAATTCATATGTCTCAACAGTAGATACAACATCGGGTTGTACGTGAAATATTGTTCTTTCGAAAATGGCTCGCTAGAGGGCAAAGTGGCCACAGCCGTGGAAGGCAACGTCAGCAAAGTCGATTGTTTTTTCTGTGGTGATTGTTACTCTAAATCTAAGGACGCGAAGGCTAGATTAGATGTTCTGGGTGCCTCAAATGGGCTCACGAAGCCTGCACAGGAGCCGAAGAGGAGGACGATGAGTTTATTTGTGATTTATGTAAATACCAGTGATTTCATAACTTCACATACTTTTAGTAATGCCTATTTTTGTTTAAAACTCTAATACAATTTTTCTGAGTTCTGAAACTAAATGCGCTTCATTTTTTCCATACTATCTAAATCTATTTAGGCAGCCCTACCTAGTGGGGCAAAGTAACCACTTTGACAGGTTTTGGTAAAGTAAAAATTTTGTACAAATAAAGTTAAAAAAAACCTAGTTGTTTATATTTTTAAGTAACCATACTAAATGTTGAAGGGATTTATAAAATGTTTCAAAAAAGTTTAGGGGTGGAAAAAAATAGATGTTCCTTAGGGTGGCCGCTATGCCCACCCTTCCCCTACATTGTAACTGTAACATTCATGCATTTCTTAATGAACTACACCAACTTCTCAGCATTACTTAAAACGGTCGTCAATTGCTTTATTTCACGTGATGCGCAGATTTCAATTTATGTTTTGATGTTTTATTGCAACTTATTACATTTCTTTTTTTTTTTTAGATCGGAAGGGCATTTTTAAAACAGGAAAAACTAATTTAATGAGAAACAGGAACATATTAAATTTTCGATGCACTTAAGATTTTTATCTGAAAAGCACCAGATAAAAAAAAAGAAAGAAACTGATTTTAATGATGTTGAAAAAAAAAAAAAATGTAAACGGTGTGAAATAAAGTAAGAAGTCTTGATTTAACAATTTGAATACTTAAACTATTTAGCAATTAAAATATATTTTTTGTGCCTGCTTTCAATCCTCAGATAAAAAACACCCACCCTCCCCTTTTTTCAGAAAAAAAAATACAGCAGCAACTTAATCCAAATTCCGCTTGAACTCCCAAAATACATACAACTAAAGATAAATTATCAAAAATACCTTAGTCTGAAATGCTATGAGTGAAATGAAAATAAATTGTCAGAGGTAACTTGAACAAATTAAACTAAGGAAATCTTAATTTCGCCCCTTAAATGTTTAATAATTTATATTTTTTTCAAATAAATTAAGGTTTTTAAATTTCGCTCAATCCCCTGATAAAAATCCCCTCCCCAGGAAAATAACATCAGAAAACTTAGCACACATCTCACTTGAGCTAACAACATACATAGAGCTAAAGGTAAAATTATCAAGAATTCTTCTGGCTGAAGTACTATGAGTGAAATTAAAATAAGACGCTGTCAGAGACAACTTGAATGAAATAATCTAAGTAAATCTAGATTTTTCACTTTAAATGCTTAACAATTCTTTGAAATTGCGCTCTACTCCTAATAAAAAAGTACACCCCCCCCCTTTTTTAGGGAAGTAACAGCAAAAAACGTAACACACATTCCACTTGAAAACATTTAAATTGAACACACATTTTTGCAAAACACATACGAATGAAGACAAAATGATCAAAGTTGAGCAGGGCTTAATTATTGTGAGTGAAATAATAATAATACATTATCAGGAAAAAATTAATGAAATAAACTAAGAAAATGCAGAATTCGAGCTTAACATGTTTAACAATTTCAAATACCCTCCCCCTCACCGCTTTTAGGAAAATAATTGCAATAAACTTAACACACATCCCCAAAACACATACGACTAAATGCAAAATTATCAAAAATGCACTGCGCTAAAATAATAAAAGTGAAATGACAAAAATTATTTTTACCAACTTTTTTTATGAGTTATTCTCTGTTTGCGGTTTCTTTAAATGGTATTAATATACTTCCAAGTTCTCAAAAAGTAAAAAATACCAATGGTACATTTCTTACCTGTTTTCCAAACTTCGCCGCAAAACTTTGCAAAAAAGCCTCCTTATCTACGACTGTTCCTTCGCACTTCAGAAAAGTCCACCACCGAAAAAAAGTACACACAAGAACCACAAATACAGAAGCAACACAAAAAAACCACACTCCCAAAAAGGAAAAAAACAAAAAAACCGAACGAACAAAACACCGCTTGTTTCACCTGTCAACCCGACCACAACACAGAACTTTCCAAACTGTGTTCACTTTGGAACAGCAAGAGTAGGACTGAAGGTTTGCACCGGGAGTTTCATCACAGACATTCAGAATCCACCATCGATTGGGCAGCCAGAACGGGTGGTGTCCGTTCGCCAGCGCCCCTCTCAGCACTTTTTCTTTTCGAGGATACTTTATTTTTTAATGGAATTGCGGTTATTTTTAGGTTGTATCTGTTACCGAATTCTTGGATTTTTCTTTTTTCCCCCTATTTCGTATTGTTTATCCTTCGCTAAAAAGAGTCATTAGCAGTGGATATTTTATTTTATTTTCTCATACGTTTCATTTGTTCTCGAGTTAATTTCTTTTAAGTTTTCTTTCTTACTCATCGGGGCGTTCGTCTTGGTGTAGTCATTCGAGATTAGGGAAGGATATGTTGTTGGAATTTATTACAAGAATTTAACGCGTAACTAATTCTGTGTACATGTTTTTACTTTTAACTAGCCGGGGAGTTTTCTTAATCAGATAATTGTATTTTATAAGATTAGTTTGTCTTAAACATTTAATGGCTTTGTTTCTTTATTTCTAGAGCGTACAGTTTTGTGTAATCACTCGAGATTTTCAAAGTATATGTTTTTGACGTGTAGTATGAAAATTTAACGAACAGCTTTTTTTGTATGTATAACAAGATAGGGAATTTTCCTAGTTAAATAATTGCATTATACAAATGTATTTTATTTTGGCTGCGTAACAGTTTATCTTTCTTACGTTAAATGAAAATCTTTTGCTTCGTTTAATTATTTAAGATTTAGAAAGTTATGTTCTGCAAGTTTCTTACAATCGAGATACAATCACAGTATTGTTGTGAATGTTTAAAAATACTGTTTTATATTTTCCAAGCAAAGTTGTTTTTTTTCACCATTAAAAACTCAGTTATTCTTGCATTATGTTAAATAACGTATACATTGTAAATATCCCATTACATCAGCCTTTTCTTTCAGTTTAATATGGAAATCAAATAGCAAAGTGAAGCATTTTTGACTGATTACGCGAAAAGTACTGATTTCTGGAGTTGAAGGAATAACACACACAAATTTTAGCTACAAACTAAGGTTTGTCTTTCATCCTTTGAGATATAATTTTACTTTTATGTATATTTTTTATTTTACTATTCATTTTTAAATAGCAAGTAATAAACTAAAAGACTCTGTAACCTGAAGTACAACGGTAAATTATGTTGTTGTTGCTGTTAATTATACCACTCAGGTACCCAAGCCCAAGTAGATATCTATTAATATGCCGGCTTAAGGCGAAAAGTTACGGTTTTCGCTTTTATGAGCACCATTCAGGTGGAAGTCCGATTTAACTCAAGACACGTGCCCCGAGAGCAGAAAGTCATTCATAAAGGTAATGGACAGAAGAGAGAGAAAGTGCATCCATGCCTTAGCTGGGATTCGAACCCCCGGATCGCCTAACCCCACTCCACCTCCCCCCTAATCTTAACCTCAAATTAATTACGTTTTCGCTGTTTTTTGAAATATTGATTCCGAGCATTTTATTTATTATTTTTTTTTATTTTGAATTTGTTACAGGTTAAAGATTAGTGGAGTCGTCCTTTTAATAAAACTATGACAGAAAAAACTCATGGAAAAACTTTAACATTTGCAAGAAAATGGTATAGTTAAAATATATACGGGCGATTCTCTGTAAACTCGTCAGTTTTCACACGAAACCTGTCCGGGCACGGTTTTTTGAAATGTTCGTATAATTATAATACTATTGCTCAAAAAATGAATCTATTACTTTGGTTTGAAAGAGGGCCAATTGTACTTTGTGTTTTACTGATAAATCATGATAGGGGGTAAGTCCCCCGCCTAGTATAACTAGGCAGGGGACTGTGCCACGTGACTGTGTTTTTGCTCTTTGTTGCGTAATATCTGCAAAACTATTGGAACATAATTAGTTACGAGACTACCTATAAATGTAGGCACAAATCGTGGACATAATAACTAATATGTTTTTTAATTAAATTAATTGACATTAATAAAATCATTTCCCAGAGGACTGTTTTTGCAACGACCCTGATGCATATTTTTATCACAAATGTGGCTCTCAAACTAAGCAAAGTAGCGTTTCAACACCGTTCTCGGCGATTTCAGCAAATTCACACTGATTACTTTAAACTTCATGCCAAAAAGAATTTGCAAAAGTTATAGATTTTTCGTATTACAGCTTTGAATTTGTTGCAGGGGACTGTTTGAAAAAACTCCGGACAGAATTTAAATGACAATTTTAAGTTTTAGAAATACGTAATTATACCTTATTTCATAAGAAAAATATAGCTTCATTATTCTATTTTTAGATATTAATTGCCTAATTTATGTAGTGTTAATAGGTTTTTTATAATAATATCTTTAACAGTTAGACTATAGGATTGGGACAGCCAGCGGACTGTGTTTTTGGCGCTTAGATAATTTCTAGAAAAAAATATTAAATTGTTACCACTCCAAATACAATTGGGCCATAAAGTATTAATGATTTACTTGTATTAAGAGTGATAATTACTTTATTAAACTTTATCATTTTTAAAATATTCAGTCCGGACAGTCAATTACCAGTTTACAGAGAATCACCCTAATAAGTCTTCTGTTAGAGAATTTATTTTACAGGAAATTTTGAATAACAGAAGTATAAAAGAATTATAAGGTGACAGTTGATAGCGAATGATTTAAAAGTTTGATTCTGCTAGAGAGATAATGAAGATTGATTACATATTGTGCTCTATGATGCATGTATGATGTAAATAGTTATGTTCGTGATGATTATTCAGTATAATTAAAACTTTGTACAGTCTTAAGTATTGCCTCAACTTTGCTTACCGTAAATGTATACGGGTCATTTTCAAAATTTGCTTACATTTGCTGTCTGGAGGTTAAAAAGACGATTTTAAAGCATAACTTATATTTTAAATTCAATGCGAACAATTATTTTCTGCAAGAAATACCCCAAAAAAAATTCTATCACTCAACAAATTATTGAAATTTATTTATTTATTTTTATATAAGTCTTTAAAAATGAGAATCAAGGCAAAAACGCTTGTCCATTTCCAATTTTCGCAAGTTCAACTATTTTTTTCCTACTTAATGGTCAAAAAAAGTAAATGCACCATATTATTTTTATATATTGACTATTAGTATATGGTATTCATAATAAATACTGACAATAGTAATTTTATTTCAATAAGAAATGTATGAATATATTTTGTCCGGAAGTTCTTGTCAAGTCCGTTACCCTAAGATTATTTTAGTTAAAAAAGGTATTTTTTGAAGTCAAAAGATGGTAACACGTATTCAGTTAACTTAACAAATTAGTGACGTAACTATTTTGTACCATTTTGTTTCCCTGAGTCGAGAAGTATTGCTGTGGCGCTTCGCACAAAATTTCTTCCAGGTGCGTATTTTTATTCTTTGTCAAGTCCGTTACCAAAGATTTTAGTATGAATTTTTATTTTTTCTCAACTTTTACCCCTAAATATTGCTTATTATACAGCTCTAAGAAAATGCATGTTGTTGTTCAATTTTTAAATTCGACAACCTAGCCATAATTTGACATTTTGGTTGAAATTGTCAAGTCCGTTACTGTCAAATCCGTTGTTACCAAATGTCAAATCCGTTACCATACAGTTTTTAATCAATATTTTAACAATCACGAAAATCGGTTTAAGCTTCAAGGAAGCAAGTAGTTTCATATTAAATTGGTTCTAGGTGCTATGACAGTTCAAAGGTGAGAATTTATATTGGTATTTTGTATGGTAACAGACGACAATTTTCTTGCAACTTAAAGTTTTACTACAGCATTTGAATACTTAATTATTCATCAAAGTGTACAACCAATTACTTTTTCATACACCTAAAGTATGTGACTAAACATCAGTTAGTGTTTCTAAAAGAAAATAGCAAATTAAAAAAATTACTTCAAATTTTTGAAATGTAAGCATATGGTGAAAATGACCCAGTAGAAACTTACCCGATATTTTGAAATGCTTGTAGAATATTGATACTATGGCTCGAGAAATGAATCATTGACTTTGATTCAAAAGAGGGCCAATTAAAGTTTAGGTTTTTCTGATAAGACTTTCCAAGGGGCGAGTACCCTGCTTCGTATAACTAGGCATTATTAGGGTATTACTAGGGCATTACTAGGTGTATTTTCCCTTAGTTGCGTTATTTTTGCAAAACTTTTGGAAAATAATTTGTTACGAAATACAAATACATGTACACACAAATCATGCGCATGAAAGGTAACATGTCTTATTATTAAACTAATTAATATTAGTAAAATCACTTACTCGAAGACTGTTTTCGCAACGACCCAGATGCATGTTCACACAAATCACGGACATGAGAGGTAACATTTCTCAATATTAAACTAATTAACATCAGTAAAATCACTTACCATCAGAACACTATTTTCGCAACCACCAAGTTGCGTACTTTCATCACAAATGTGGTTCTGAAACTAAACTAAGTTGCTTTTCAAAACCGTTCTCGACTATTTCGACAAACTCATGCTGATTACGTTAAACTCCTTACCAAAAACATTAGCAAGAGAAAATTCTTTTTTCTATTGTAGCTTTCAATTTGTGACAGGGGACTGCTTGAAGAAACTATGGAACTTACATGACAATATTAAGTTTTAGAAATGCGCAATTAGAACTTATTTATTAAAAAGCAGTTACATTAATCTATTCTTAGACATTAATTGCCAAATTGATTTTCTGTTAATAGATTTTTTGAAATATTACCATTATGTATGAGACTATACGATTGGGACAGCCAAGGGACTATGATTTTAGCACTTCGATAGTTTCGATAATAGAAAAAAAACTGTTATCGCTTCGAATTCAATTGGGCTACGAAGTATTAATGCTTTACTTGAATTAAGAGGGGTAATTACTTTATTACACTTTATTATTTTTAAACTACTCAGTCAGGACAGCCAATTACGAGTTTACAGAGAAACGCCCTTGTATCAAATTGGCTGTATAAAGCTTGATCATCTGTTAAGCGGGATCACCAACTCCCCCTTGTTTTAACTAAGGCCCCTATATATACGAGCCGGCTGCATCAAGATTAAGTTTCACCACTTTGGATCCAGCGCGTGTTTGTGTGTTTGAGAGGTTGTCTTTTCTGGCCAGTAATCGCGTTTTGGTAATTTTGCACTGTGAGCAATTATTAGCGGCACGTGGATTTGGCAAACATTAGCAATGTGCCAAAACTTTTTTCTGGTAACCCTACTCCGCAACAATGAAAATTTGAAAGTAAAAGTTAAGGAATTGGATCCAAAGTGGTGAAACTTAATCTTGATGCGTCGGCCTGTTTATATAGCGGCTCTAGTTTTAACCAAATAGTTTTTTTTTTTTTTTTTTTTTTTTTTAACAGAAGTCATTAGCTTCGACATATATGAGGACTGTGTACTATGCACCTTGCCTCCTGACAAACACAGGACAGATTTACGGCACAGAGAGGATGAAACAATATCCATGGGCAAGGCGGGACTCGAACCCGCGACCACTTGCTTACGAGGAGAATACTCTACCTCTAGGCCCACGTGGCCCCAACCAAATAGTTAAGAGTTTATTCTTTTAACTCTTTGGTTGAATCAAGGGGGAAATCCTTTAATAGAAATGTTTTACTATAATTTAAATTCTGCTTAAAATTCGTAATATCTTGACTATAAGCTACAAGTCATAAAGTAGATTGCGAAAGAACATTACATAATGAGAGGGTTTATAGCTGAAAAGATTTTTAAAAATAAAAAAAAAATTAACATTAGTACTAAAAATAAATTATAACGGAAAATAAAAACTGTTTTTCAAAATCACACAGTGAATCTTCATAATTTAGATCACCAGAAAGCTCTGACCTCCGTTTCTGAAACCTGTTTTTGTCTCGGCAGCAATTAATTCCGTCACTTTCTGCTGAATGGAAGAAGTAAAGGCTTCAAAAGAAGATAGAGAATCGAGAAATTGTTCTCCTAAGAATAAATGCTCCTTTCTCAAAAGGGTGTAACCCACATCTCTACTGGGACAATTGTTCAAATTTTCTGGCTGCTTTGCTGTCTTGATTGAATTGGCGCAATTTGTCTCACCAACCAAGATTCTTGAAAATTTTCTGAAGCTTCTTTCAGCTTTTGGCGCACAGTCTGGGAGATCTTTCTAAGCGAATAATGTAGTCGGCAATTATTTCTTCAGTTTAAATTCATAGGTTTTGTTATATTTAAAACATAATTGAAGGGATTGGGAGATGAAGGGGTTATGTGACAAAACAGAAATTGCGAGTAGTTACTTTTTAAAGTTTTATTGTTGCAGTTGTTGAAGTTTTTTTCTTTTCTAGTTTTGTCGTTATAGTGAGTATGAAATCGGTCTAATGACATCTACTTTTTGATACACCAAGTTTTATTTGCTTACCTATATCCATTGCTTGCCATTCTTCAGAGTGTTATTTAATTTTTTAATGTAATTCAGCCCTTTCATCCTCCAAGCCCTTCAATTGTGCGTTTATCCAGTAGTATTTCTTATATTACTCCATTCCTTCAACGTTTTCGTTTTCTAAACATAGCATAGCAGTCATGTACTGTAGACAATCGTTAAACTGGTTCTTGTTTATATGAATCTCCGGATAATCCAGCACTCAAAGTTTTGACTTCTTTCAATTTTTGTTTACTTAAGTAATATTTCCTTAGTTAAGATAGCAAGAACGTTATTGTAAGTACGCCAAACATTCGCCATTGTTTGTTATACATTGGTGATGGAGCGTTTTCGTGTCCATGCTTCAACTAAACAGCACTAATGTTTAAAAAAGAATACACTAGACAAACTCTTTGTAATGAAGTAAAAAATTATTTATTCATTTTTACATGTCTTGTAAACAATTTTGCATACGTTTGTAACATAACATAGATTTTGTTGTAATGAATGGTAAGTTGACTTATTTGTCCACAACAAGTCTGGATAAAAGTGGTGGAACTGAATTATCCAAAATGGAATCATTGTTTGTGTGCATCGAAAAATATACACTGCAAAAAAAAAAAAAAGCTGTATAGGTTCCAGTTTAAAACTGCAAAAGTACAGTTATAAACTTTAAAACTAGATATTTTACAGTTTATTAGTGTGCAACTAGTAATTTTAGTTTCTTACTGTAAAATTAGCGATTTTGTCATAAAATTCGCAGTATTATACTGCAAAAACTACAGTATAAGAACTGCAGCAGAAGTTCCAGTTTAAAACCGTAAAATGCACTGTAATAAACTGAATTTAGCAACTTTACACTTTATTGCTATAAACTAGCAATTTTACAGTTTACACTAGGTGGCCAAAAGTATCCGGACACTTTCAAAAATTCACATTTTTACATATAGCTCGAGAAATAAGTGATCAATTGTTCTTTAACTTTAGTCATACAAAATATAGGCTTCACCGAACATTTCCAAGTTCAAATTAAATTACCCATGCATTTGGGGGACGACAAGAAGGGGGGGTTGAAAGAAAAACCGCTTTTTGACCATAACTCTTCGAAAATAGCTCGGAATAAGCTATAAATTTCAGTAATTAATTAGCATACTATGTATAATTACTGTACAAATTTTTATGAACGTATCACTCTTACTTCCGAAGATATGAAACATTTTTTTAAAAACGGCAATTTTATTTGAAGGGTTTTTGCTCATAACACGCAGAGTTTTTGATGAAACCTTATCAACACTTCAGGAAAAATGACAAAATACAAGAGAAAAAACATACTAAAACGGTAAAAAAAATATTAAAAATCCGATGAGATATGAACGTTAAAAGGAAATATTTTTTCACGGCGCATGCGCGAACGACAGAAATTTATAACTACAAAAATACTATAGTCTGGTTTATACTGCATCTTATAAAAAAAGTTCCAGTTGAATATCGTAAAAATTGAAAAAGATATCAGCGATCTAGTGAGCTGTAATTCATTCATTCGCAGACAATACATAAATGGCGAGGGGTTCTCCACAAATAGTATGGTAACAATTGAGTATTTTCTTCAATGTTAAATTGTATACAGTTTGAAAATTTATATTCGGCATAGAAGTCACATTTCGCCTATTCGGCCAAAAAGACCTTACACGTAGGTGGCCAAAAGTATCCGGACACCCTCTGAAACGTTGGTTTTGAACGATAACGCAATAACCTTTAATTGAATAAAAAATAGCTCTTTGTGGACAGACCCTCACTTTTTAGCCTACTTTCCCATTAAAAATAAAAGAAAGACGAAAAAAGCATTAAAAGTAGCTTAATGCATCTAAAAAATATCGCCAAGTCCAAAAAATATCGCCAAGTTAAAAAAAATATCGCCAAGTCCAAAAAATATCGCCAAGTTAAAAAAATAAAGAGGTAAAATGAATATCGAAAAATTAAAAATTTGAAAGTAGGGTATTGAGATGGGGAATTTGTGTGTCGGTCTGTCGGTCGGTCGGTCTGTCGGTCTGTCTGTCCCCCCCTAATAACTTTTGAATGAACATTCCGATTTGGACAAACTTTTTTTTGTTGGAAAGATCTCGGCGAGTACAGCTCATTCCCATATTTGATTTTTTGATTTGAACAATTTTTGGTTCAATTTTGAGCCGTTCAAAAAACCGGTCCCGCGATACTAACTTTTTAATGAACAGTCCGATTTGAACAAACTTTTTTTTGTTGGAAAGAACTTTTCAAGGGTACTTCATTCCCGTATTTACATTTCCGATTTGAACAATTTTTCGTTCAACATTGAACCGCTCAATCAAGCTGTCACCCCTAATAACTTTTGAATGAACAGTCCAATTTAAACAAACTTTTTTTTGTTTGAAGCATCTCTGTAAGGATACTTTATTACCGTATTTAAATTTTCAATTTGAACACTTTTGGTTCAACATTGAATCGTTTAAGCAACCTTTCTCCACCTAATAACTTTTGAGTGAACCGTCCGAATGGAATAATTTTTTTTGTTCGAAAGATCTCAGCGAGTGCAGCTCATTCCCATATTTGATTTTTCGATTTGGACAATTTTTGGTTCAACTTTGAACCGTTCAAACAACCGGTCCCGCGATGCTAACTTTTGAGTGAACAATCCGATTTGAACAAACTTTTTTTTGTTCGAAAGATCTTTTCAAGGATACTTCATTCCCGTATCTACATTTTTGATTTGAACAATTTTTCGTTCAACATTGAACCGCTCAAGCAACCTTTCCCCACCTAATAACTTTTGAGTGAACCGTCCGAATGGAATAAACTTTTTTTTGTTTGAAAAATCTCGGAGAGGCTTTCCCATACATTCCCATATTTTGCTTTTTGATTTGAACCATTTTTCGTTCAATATTGAACCGTTCAGAAAAAAAAATAACATTAGCGTCTACGGGGAATTTAAGTTGAATGTTGATCCTGAACTTAAAGTCGGATTTCCTTCAAATTAACTTTGTAAGAAAATGGTTTTGATAAATAATGTTTGTAACATACTTTTCTGAGTAATCTTCTGTGAGGACTCTGATTCCGACTCCGACTCTGCAAACATGGCGGAAATGCAGGCTCAGAAAAAAAATTACTGACTGTGCAGACGATTTTTTGTTTATTTATTCATTTGTTTTATTTTATTTATTATTATTATTATTATTATTATTTGGCAGACGATGTTTTTTTTTTGTAACAAAAATTTTTCATTCACGAGAACATTTTATTCTTTATTTATATTTAACAACTGGCAACAGATTAAAAGTGAAATTCGAGACATTTTATTAACGGACGAGTTTTTTTTTTCTTTTTTTTTTCTTTCTTTGATAAAATGTGTTTTGATGCTCTTTGTACT
The DNA here is from genome assembly GCA_038373865.1 of Uloborus plumipes. Taxonomy (NCBI): domain Eukaryota; kingdom Metazoa; phylum Arthropoda; class Arachnida; order Araneae; family Uloboridae; genus Uloborus; species Uloborus plumipes. The sequence goes on from JAXGGA010001847.1 coordinate 14,265, forward strand.
TTTATTTATTTATTTATTTATTTTATTATTATTATTATTTTATTTTATTTATTTTTTTTTTTTTTTTTTTTTTTTTGAAAACGATGGAGGATTTTTTCTACGGAGGAACTGTAACAGTTACACTCTTTAAAAGGTGCGACAAAACTTTATTTATTCGTTAATTACTTTTTACGTGTAAATTTCATCTGATGAAAGGGGTATATTTTGCTTTTCGAAATCAGCTCTAAGTGCTAAAAAGGTATGTTTGACATAATTTTAAGTCTCAGATAATCAAGAGAATAATGATCAGATGCGAGAATGCCGATGTCGATGTACGGGAAAGTAGGCTCGTTTAGTTCTTGACAGAACTTCTTGTTATGTATTGTCTGCGAATGAATGAAATACAGCTCACTAGATCGCTGATATCTTTTTCAATTTTCATGATATTCAACTGAAATTTTTTTTATAAGATGAAGTATAAATCAGGGTACAATATTTTTGTAGTTATAAATTTGTGTCGTTCGCGCATGCGCCGTGAAAAAATATTTCCTTTTAGCGTTCATATCTCATCGGATTTTTAATATTTTTATTTACCGTTTTAGTATGTTCTTTCTCTTGTATTTTGTCATTTTTCCTGAAGTTTTGATAAGGTTTCATCAAAAACTCTGCGTGTTATGAGCAAAAACCTTTCAAATAAAATTACCGTTTTAAAAAAAAATGTTTCATATATTCGGAATTAAGAGTGGTACGTTCATAAAAGTTGGTACAGTAGTTATATACATAGTATGCTAATTAATTACTGAAATTTATAGCTTATTCCGAGCTATTTTCGAAGAGTTATGGTCAAAAATCGTATTTTCTTTCAACTCCCCTTTCTTGTCGTCCCCCAAATGCAAGGGTAATTTAATTTGTACTTGAAAATGTTCGGTGAAGCCTATATTTTGTATGACTAAAGTTAAAGAATAATTGAACACTTATTTCTCGAGCTATATATGGAAAAATGTGAATTTTTGAAAGTGTCCGGATACTTTTGGCCACCTAGTGTATTACTGTAAACCAGCAATTTTACTTTATTACTGTAAAATTACTGTAAAACAAGTTCTATTATACTGTAAAAGCAGCATTTATTTTTTAGAGTTTAATTTTTGAACTGCGGTGGGAAATTTTCGAGCTTTGATCAATTGCCCAAACATTAGAGACACATTTGTCTTTAAAAGCCATCACATCTTACACGCGATCCATAAGGCACTGAAGTATAAATGCACTTAAGTATTTTTTGCCTTTTTTTTTTTAATTTTAAAGACGCTTGAACTGAAATTAGTTCTGAGCCCAAAAGTAAGTTTCAGCTATTACTTGAAAAAAAATGTAGAATAATAACGAATGCAGCTGTAATAAACTGTATTAGTTCAATATTTCATATATTCTGATAATGCAAAGCTTTGTTATAATCTTTTCTTGCTGATAATAGGGAAGAGCAAATTAGCTTTATGAACTGGGAAGGAATCCACATCGTGAAAATCTTCCACCACACGGTGGCTTTAAGGTTTTTTTTTTTTTAAGTTTTTCTTTTTTTTAAAGTTGTAATAACCAATTGAAATTTTGTCAACTGGACTGTTTTTAGTTGACAAGATCAAGCAACACACGCATTTGTATGTCAGCTACGTTGCGCAAAGTTTCAAAAGGGCAAAAATATCGTTCTTAGGCGTAATTTTTTTTTTAAATATCTAACCAATGCTCTCATTTGTATTTCTACTGAATCACTTCAACAAGTTTTAATGACGCACAGCAGCCCACACATATAAGTGCATATTGTTAACGTTAAAAAATATGACGATCGTAAATTGTGGAATCCAAAAGAGTGCAGAAAACTTCCACGCTACTTCAAAATACCCACGAAACAATGTTTTCTAAATGTATCATGTTTTGCTTTTTGACGTTTATGCTATTCTGTAGACAAAATAAAATCTTCATTCCAAATGATCTGGCATTTTGCCCTAATAAGGATAAAACACTGTCACTACCTATTTCCTTAAATAGAAAAAAAAATCTGTAGGTGCATATGAAACCGATTCGTTGTAATTCTCCTTTTCATATTCTTTCTCGATTGAGCATGTGCTCGCTTGAATATTTCTAATACGATCCTGCAGTCAACACGCATTGAAACATCAATACGATCAATAAGCTTATAGAAATTTTAAAATCTCCATACATGTAAAAGATACTAACACAAGAATTAGTAAACTCGAGTGTACATGAGTGAGACCTGATGAAACCTCTCATCTGCTATAAAGTTCTGATACAGAAGTTTCAAGAGCAAGTGGATAGTATTCAAACAACTTATTTTCTGCAGGAGTCAATTGGACGAATCAGAAAACTCCCTGTCCCTCACTTGTTCAAATGTTTTAATTTCGCTCAAAAAACAGAGACGGGGTCGTGGTAACCGATGCCCGGCTCCTGGAGTACTGTCCGTCCTTGAATACCGCGCCTAACACTCGGAAAACATTCCCCTAAAAAAGGGGGTGCTGGGTTGTGAGTGGGGTTGTGAGTGGGAAAAGGGGATGATGGGGGTTGTGAAGACTGCAGGATCGTATTAGAAATGTTCATGAGAGTACCTGATCAATCGAGAAAGCATATGAAGAGGAGAAGTTTTCAAAGAAAACTTGCATTTGCTATCCTTTTGACACATTCAACTAAACTATGTATTTGAAATTAGCATTGGTCTACATTGTTTGATACGGCTCAAAATGCTTCTTATTATTATTCCCCTTATTGTTATCTTACCTATCACCCATCTTTTGGTAACATCAGAGACCTAACGCATGCGTAAATACGCGAAAGGTTTTACCTAAGAAAATCAGACATCAGGCGACTTGCGCTACCACCTAGAGTTGCAGATTTTACGCCGGAAAATATCGTTAAGTTATAAAGGAGGGGAAAAAAACATATCTAATGCATAGGATTACATTGATGAATATATCGGGAATCAAGCCAAGGCTCGTGCACTGGGTGGAAAATTCAAGCACCATATATTTCTTCTTATCCCCCCCTCCCCCAATTTTGGCTGCTTTAATAATTTCAGTTAAAAATATCGACCATGTTTTACGACAGTTGCCCCTTGTTTACAGATTTTACACAACTTGCCGTTTTTTTAAGTACATTTTATTTATTTATTCATTTTATGAATGGAGGGGGGAAGATTTTTTAATAAGTTAACTTATGGAGAATAATTTCGTTAGTTTTTACTTGGATTTCTTTGAAAACGAAGTTTATTATAACTACAGTTTACATTCAAATATTTTGATTAGTTTTAACTCTTATGATATATTTTCAAACATTTTCAGCTGATTTTGAACATTATAATTACACCAATTTGTAAAAAAATAAGTTATCTATGGAAGATAACTTTATTAAAATTGTAAAAAACTGTCTGACCGGCATGCTAGAATAATAACTGAGAAGGCATTAGAATATTTGAATGTATTGTTTCAACCTCTTGTTGTTATTGCTATTTTCAAATATTGCAAAAAATATTGAAAACTGAAAACAAAAATTAATCGGGAACCATACTTCTCCATTTTAAAAACTTTAATTTATTATTATTATTTTTTTTTGAATAAATATATCTGTGGCTTGGTTCTAAAAGAGCCAATGTCAATTTTTTCACATTCTGTGTAACACAGAATGTGAAAAAATTGACATTGACTCTTTTAGAACCAAGCCACAGATATTTAATTTCTTATGAGTCGATTTAACCCTCGTGGGTTCTTTGGGGTCATATGTGACCCCAATGCAATTTCTGTTTAATATATCTTGTTAATCAACCATTTGTTTTTAATGGCATTTTGTGGCTTTTATTCTTCTAGTTTTCTATTCAAAATAATGCTATTATTGTGTTTTATTTTTCCCGAATTGCATTTTTTACACACAAGACCCTTGGGGTCACTTCCCCAGAATGCCAAAAAAAGAGGCCGTTGCAACTTTGTCCAAGAGAACTGGACAGAAAATGCATCGAAAAATGTCATAAGTGTTTGAAATTTACTTGCAAAAAATCATGTTTTTCAGGTCTGTAACAGTTGTAAATAAATCTACAGTTATTGTAAGTTTTGCTCTAAAATTTAACTTTTAATGCATAAACTAAATTTTACTTTGATTGTAACCTTTTTTTTTAATTTTTTTAGCATTAAAAAGTGTGTGAACTTAAATAATGCATGTAACATTCATTAATAATAATAAATTAATTAAAGGAAGCATTGGGGTCGTTTATGACCCCAAGGGTCTTGAGTGTAACCGAAATGGGAGGGACCCACGAGGGTTAAAACAAAACTTAATTCTCGAAGAATAATATTGTGCCATTGATAGGTCTTGTGATAACAAATTCATTTGAACATATAAAATAAAATTACTATCGATCGTGATTTCGTTGTACGACAAATAGTAGAACAGCTCCAAACAATTGTAAATTTAATCGTAACCTCCGAAAAGGAACATAATAAAGACAGACGGGGCACAATGACAACCCCAGATCAAAGAATATTGCGCTACACCCTTAAATTACACCCTCTTCCCATCAATTTTCCATTTCACAGCCCATAATGGAGTGTTTATATTCTAAAAGGTCACTAAAATTCCCAACTGTAATTAATTTCGTCGCCTCTGCTAGCGAAATGACTCGTGGAATCCGTCCGATTAAAACTTCGGTTAAATTGGGCGGTTTGCGCCGAGTAACTGTTTTGACCGCAAGAGGGCGTTGCCTGCAATATGTCGAACGATGGAAGCGATTGTTCGTCTACTTTGACTTACATCTTTTATCATTCGAGTCATCTCTTTTCAAGTTTTCGCGTATTTCTAAGGTTAAATAAGTCTTTGGTTTTTAGGCATAACGACATTAAATTGTGCGTTCTGAATATTTTATTTGAGGAGTAAGCGTTAATTTACTAATAGGAAGTGATGCACTGGTAGATTGTTCAAACTATTTGCGTGGCATGTTGTTCTGGGCTTAATACGTTTCTTGCTTTATTTATTACTGTAGGAATCAACATAACCTTAAAGAAAACTAAAAACAGCTAAAAAGCAAAATAATAATAATAATAATAATAAATAAATAAATAAATAAATAATAATAGATAACAGTTACTTACCCATACCTATTCATTTAATTTTTTAACCTTTTTCTGTAAATCCACTGAACAAAACACTCACTCATAAGATAAATAATATGTTTTATCTCTAAACGATGAACTATTTTAATACCTACCTCATTTTACGTTAATTTCTTAATTTTTAATTGCCTTTTGAAGTCTCATTCCATATACTACCTAACCCAACTAGGTTTAATTTTGACACACAGTCCAGTAATACACAGTCCAGTCACATTAATGTGACCACCAAGTACTTTTGACGTCGATGGTAAATAACGGTAAATAACCAATCACAAAAGGCACTTGGTAGAACATTGCAATTGAGGTTATATAAAGGATGTGTGAGGGTTTTGGAAAACATTTCCATCACTGGTGTAATGCAAACACGAAGCGATTTATCCGACGTACAAAAGGACATAATCATTGGCTTTCGGGCCAAGGGTAGAATCATTTCCAAAATGGCTAAGTTTTTGAGCTGTTCTCTTGCTGTCGTGGTTAAAGTGCACTGTGCATGGTAAAATGGGACTGTTCAAAATCAGCGACGTGGGAAATACGGTGCACCAGGAGCAATAGACGACAGAGGCGGACGACGGTTGCGGAGATGCGTTCGGGCTAATAGACCGGCTATCATTGAGCAATCCACCCCAGATGAACCAAGGAGCTACCAACATCGTCTCCCATGCTACTGTTTAGCGGACGTTATTGCGTCTTGGCTACTGAAGCAGAAGCCTGGTTCATGCACCTATGCTGACTACTGTCCATTGACGACAAACCCTGGAATTTGCACGCCAGTACCGCAGCTCGACGTCCATTAAGTGTCGACAGGTAGCATTTACTGATTAATCACGTTTTATGCTCTATTAGACAGACGTATGTTGGCTTAGAAGGCGTGGAACCTCTGGAAGAAAACACCCTGCAGCCATTGCCGGAACGGTCCAAGCTAGAGGCAGAATCATTGTGATCTGGGAAATGTTTTTCTGGGGTTCTATGGGTTCACTCATCATTGTGGAAGGCACGATGGATCAATACAAGTACTCATCTGCCCTTGCGGACCATATCCATCTCTATATGAATATTAGATGGATCAATACAAGTACCCATCTGCCCTTGCGGACCATATCCATCTCTATATGAATATTGTTTTTGCTCAGGGTGATGGCATCTACTAGCAGGACAATGCGAAGTGCCATACAGCTGCCGGTGAACATGTATTGTTCGAAAGGCATCAGGATGAGTTTACCTTTCTCCCCTGGTTAGAAAACTCACCTGACTTTAGCCCGATCGAGAATCTGTAGGATCATCTCGAGTGGGCAACTGGCCACGGCATTGGAATCGATATGGCTAAACGTCCCAGTGAATACCTTCAGGAATCTAATTAAGTCTCTTCCTGCATGTCTAGCAGCAGTCCATTCTTAGAAAGGTGGTTATTTTGGCTTTTTATAGGTGGTCACATTAATGTGACTGGACTGTGTAATTAGTTAGGTATTCGAATTGTTTGTAGTTTAGTAATTAAAATTAGCTTTTATTTTGTGAGTGGGTGTTTTATTTAATGGGTTTTTGTACTGTATTGTAGCAATTTTGGAAAATATTTTATAATTTTCTATTATTTGAAAATGTTTCATTGTTGTAAAGAATGGTTGGTTTGCATGTCCAGAAGAAACCTGAAAAATCAAGAATAAATTAATGTTTAAGAGTGATATAGTGCTTTTTAAAAAGCTTTACGCTATGATACTGGGTAAAAAAAGAAAAAAAAAACCAAATGAGAAGATATTTTTGAATTTTTTTAATCCCCCCGCAAAAAGCTTAAAATTCTTCAATTTTTTGGTTTTTTTGGCTTGTTCCTGGATCAGAAGGTATTATTCGATTTCAGTATATTTTTAAAATTTCGGAAGGCTTCACCAATCATAACTTTTCCGTCCAAGAGCATTCAAATGAAACATTGAAGCAATACCACTTAGAATAAATGAAAATTTCCATTTTTTCAAAATTTCAGGCTCGTTGCGGGATCGGAAGAGATTATCCGATTTCAAAAATTTTTGCTTTATTTTGGAAGTCTTCACCAATCGCAAATTTTCCGCACTATTACGATTCGAAAATAAAAACTTTGTTTTTTTCGCTCCACCCTGCACTTATATCAGTATTCGAATAAAAAAAGATAGTGTTGATTAGGTATTCTGTACTAGAAGTTAATTTATCTGAAAATACTACAGTTCCCACTAGGAACACATGAGAAATGCAAAGACATGCCTTCGCTGCTAAAATTTAATCAACTGAAACATTTTTATATGGTCGTAAAAACAATTGATTCATCATATGCAGCATGTTCAATTCGTATTAACTATGTTTCAACCCATGTTCTTTAAACACAGTATAATTAAGAGCCTCACAATAAATTGTACTTTGTATACACTTCCAGGCAATGACTAGTGACTATAAAACTGTCTACACGTTTGAAAAAACGTATTATTAACACTTTCTTTTTAGAACCACACAATGGATGGCTCTTATCAGATAAACGCGCCTCATTTATTGCTTGCTTTGCAGTAATCCTAGCCCAAAATTAAACGTCTTGACAAATCGCCTTAATAAACGTTTTAAAGCACACTTGACTCCATAATTTATTTTTATTGCTTTTTTTGGCTACGAGAAACAAAGTAACTTTACGCACGAAACTCTTTCATGGTGTTTCGAAAAAAAAGTAGGCACAGAAAAAAGAGGTTATATATCTCGGATGTTTATAGTTCAATTCATTTTCTTCTGTCTCGTAAAAAGGTGTTCCTGTTTAAATTGAACATATCAAAGACTATTTATTGTTTTTCTTTCTTTCTTTTCTTTTGTTCGTTTTGAAAAGAAATAACACTAATATTTAATTAACGGCATAAGTTTCCTTGTGTTGAGTATTACCGAAGTGTTCTTTCATTTTCACTTCGCATTGTTTCTCTGATGAAGGAAATTGCTTTGAAAAAGTTAATAAGATAAAATTTAAAGTTTTTTTTTTTTTTTTTCTTAACGTCCAAGTTGTGTTAAAGTGTCTAAAAGCATCTTGAAAGAAATACAAATAATTGAAACTAAAAAAGCTGATTTTTTCTGTTTTGCTTATTATTTCAAGTGATCCGTTAAAAGTTCTTAAACTCTAGAAATTAAAACAATTTTTGACTAAGAAACTTTCACTAGCTGGGATAATGTTCTTCAATGAATTCCCAGTCACTGCAATCTCCCAGGCAATGAAAAAGCAGATTCCCTTGCAAAAACAGGATGTATTATGCAGCAGCCAAAGCTATCCTTTTCCTAACGACAAATCTACAGAGCCATTAATAATGCAATGCTTAGATTCCACCAAAAAATTTACACTAAATACACACACCCTATGAACCTTCCTTGCCCGAATTTTGCTGTTAATTTTAGAATTTTAACTGGGCATGAGTTTCTGCAAGGCCATTTATGCTGTATTGGAGTATACAGTATTCTCGACTGTGTCCTGTGTTCTACAGGCATTTTTATGGATTTTATGCACTTGAACAGATGCCCTGCTCTCTTTTCCTAAAGCGCATATAGCACGTAGCGAAATCCCTTCAACTTTGCTACAACTTTGATGCACTTCAACCGAAAGAAGTCCATCAGGGTTGCCAGGCTCTCAAAGAGAGAGTTGAATTGGCTAGAAACACAATACTAACGAGAAAGTTTCTAAGAAATAAAGATTTATATTTTTTTTTAAAATGAAAATATGTTATTAATAATTTACCTGAAGTTATTCTCATGTTTTCATCCATACTATATGATGTCTTCACGTGCATGTCCATATCGCTATAGACGGCCATATTGTTTTTTGACGTCATCAGGCCAAATAATTGCTGCCTCCTGATTGACCAGAATTACCAGACTTGATTTTACCAGAAAGTTGAAGCCCGTGCAACTTTTTTGTGAGGAAGGAAAAAAAGTTGAAGGGAATACGTTGAACTCTGAAAAGAAAGGCACATGGGGATTTTCCGGTTGAAGTTGCGCATTCGCGGTTGAAGTGCATCAAAGTGTTAGCAAAGTTGAAGGGATTTTTCTACGTGTAATATGCAAATAAGAGTACTCTCAAGACAATTTTTATAATAATTCTAGATTTTTATTGAGCTGCTAGAGGTTTTATGACTGATGCAGCCTATGCCCCAACGTAGGAGAAAAAAAGTACTTAAACCCTTTACTAAAGTTTCAAATTACGCCTAATTAGTTAAATAAATATGGATGGGGGAAAGGTGGAAAATTAACTGCTACATCAAATTATTTCAGTCTAAAAATGTTATCATAAGTTTATTAAAATCAGACGCTAAAACACTCGTTTAATCAAATTTCAATATAAATATTTGAATAGTTTAGATACTACCCATTAGTTCTGGGGTTTCTGTAATGAATTGCTTTAAGCTACTGCTCCGGAAATTAGTGAAAATATGAGACAACAATTGAAAAATGATTACGAAAACTTTGCAGATAAGCTTCGTTTTGCGACAGATTTATGACGAAGGGAAAAGAGAAACTAATTTTTAATTAACCGTTTTTGGAGTGACTAAATTAGCACAAAGGGATATTTTTCTCATTTTTCCCATTCATTACGTAAGCATTGAGAATGGATAGCTATAGCTTTTTTATTATAAAACATTCATAAAGCAGTAAATTATTTTTCTAACAAAAGAACATTTGTCATGGAATGTCCCAGACGATATTTCTCGAACAAAGTAAGGGTAGTACTAATAATAATTAAAACTATGTACAATTTGAATCAACTATCTGTTTTAATTTTTTAACCATTGTGTTTTTTTTTCATAATTTTTAACTGAAACTGAGAATTTAACTGCACCAAAGTAATTTATTTTTATGAAATCAATGAAAATAACTAGTTAAAAATCTAGTAAGGGTAGTACTAATAATAATTAAAACTATGTACAATTTGAATCAACTATCTGTTTTAATTTTTTAAGCCATTGTATTTTTTTTTTTTCATAATTTTTAACTGAAACTGAGAATTTAACTGCACCAAAGTAGTTTACTTTTTATGAAATCAATGAAAATAACTGGTAAAAAATGTAGTGAGTAATGCTTAAATAGTAATAGTGTAGGTACTGTTTAATTGTGCCATGTTTAAGGTATTACTTTAAATCTGATATCATTATGATATAAATATTAGGTAATGAATATGGAGAATTTTTCTACTTTTATTTCATATATTATTTTCTAAACTTTCAATTTAATTCCCATTCAAAGCGATTTGGTTAGACAAGATTGCTGAAAATAATACTAAACTATATGGAATTTTAGGATGGCAATGTAAAAACAAAATTGCTGATATTTTTTCGGCATTTTCGGCAGTAATATGATGCACTTTTTTGCCAACAAGCTTTATTTTCTAGATCTCTGATAATACAAAATGTCACACTGACAAATAACAGGTAAATGATATTTTACACACACATAAGTCAAGAAACGGTTAACATTTACTTCGCTTGTTTTTACATTAAAGTACTTTCTTTTGATGACAAAAATAAAGAAAAATACTTTTAGTTCATTTCTATATCATAATAACAAGCTATAAAATGAGAAAGATATGCAGTTTATAACTTCTTTACGAATGATATTTGTATTACATCAGTTGGCGAAAACATTAGTCAATGATGTCACACAGCTGTTACAAAGTAACCAGAAATATAAGCTCCCCAATAAGGAACTAATTTCTTCATAACCACTCTACGAAACACTTCAAACTTTAATTGAATAAATTCTATTGCTTTTTCTTTTGATTTTTTCAAATTTATTTTTCTTCTGCTAGAATTATTTGTAAATGTTCGTCAGTTATGACCTCGATTTTTACGAAGCTTACTATATTTTGGAAAATTTCCCATGATCTAGTCAATGACTTTTCCAGGGTTCCATTTTTTTCCTGACATCTGGAAGCAATTTTTATAATTGCGTTTTCTGGCTGGTTTGTTTTCTCTCGCTCTTTTTGTTTTCTTACCTTTCTTTGGTGTCTTTCCTGTTGCTCGAATTTCCTGCGCTGATTTGCTGCTCGCTGATTGGTCGGTTGTAGTCTCCTGTCGTGAGTTCATGCGCACTGACCCATTTGGTTGTCCTCGTGGTTCGCGTTCAGTTCGCTCACAGCTTGCATGTTGTGTGCTTAGCTTTTTGCACTGAAGAAGAGGCCTTGAAATAGCAATTTGCTGCACTTTTTACCTAATTTGTGCTTTATTTACGTTGATTTTTAACTTCAATTATAGTCTAGCACAAAGCTTATTCGATCATTTTTCATTTAAGTTGAAACTTCGTAATTGTACAATTAAAATAACTACATTTGTTTTAAGTGCAATGTAATTTTATCCTCGCCTTTCCTAAATTCTGAGGAAATGTCACATGTATGCCATTTCAGGGTGTACTTTCACGGTGAAAACATTATCTTTGGTAGAATATTTGTAAAAGAGTGTTAAGTGCAAAAAGTATGCTAGTCAAGGACAAATGGAGGTCGTTGATGCGTCAAACGGAATTCTGTAATGCGACAGTTTGATCATTTTGCTCTGTGCTCACGTCACTTCATTGCTTTTGATGGCTGACATTTCAAACAAGTAATTTCATTAATTTAGAATCCTACTTTTTGCACTTGGTGTAAAACATATTTATTGTTTCACTCTTTTGTCTTTTCATTTTACGTTTGGGTTGTATTTTTCTGGTTGACCTGTGCGAAATCTTGTGACGAGATTGAGATTTACTGTTGAAATTTGTGTACGTGATCTTGTTTAAAGCATTAATTGATTTGTAACTTTTTTTGTGATAAATAACAAAAAGCAAATAGCTCCTACTCTACTGTCCGTCCGTCCACTTCATAAAAGGGGTGATGGGTTGTGAGTGGGAACTTTCCGAAGTTTTCAATTTAAAGCTATTCTTTTGACACATTCAATTGCATTTGAAATTAGCATCGTTCTACGTTGTTTGTTACGGCTCAAACTGCTTCTTATAATTCTTCCCCTTACTTTTATCTTACCTATCACCCCTATTTTAGTATGATCAGAGAAGACCTCATGCATGCGTAAATGTGTGGAAGGTTTTACATAAGAAAATCAGACAGTATCTTAGTGCTTCAAAACATGTGACTACCCTAATTATATGTTATTTTTAATAAAAGAACAGTCGTTCCCAGAAATGCAATGTTTGTTGAAGAAGAAGGAATTATATTTCAGGTGGATAATTAAAACAGAACTCACCCAGCACTCAGTGTGTTTAGCACTCACCCTTACATCTCTGAATAAAGATTTAAACCTCATGCTCCTCAAAGAAGATTAATTGTTCATTTATTTGTAGTTGAAGATGCTTTATTGGGAGTGAGCATTCTTGTTGGTTTGTCAAGAGCTAAAATTAATTAATGACTGCCTTAATTAGTTTTGTAGGAGATAAATAAAACGTAGCGCAACACTTCAATACTAGCATCTCTGTTGAGTTGTTGAATTTCTATTCCACTTGAATGGCATTGGTGTTCTTGTTCTTAATCAAAATATTACAAATGGGCTCTTTGTTTAAAAAATTTATCACTAATTCATCAAACTCGCTTGCAATGAGCTGTGTTTTAACGAGAACCCATTTTCTGACTGAACGAGTGAATCAAAAGTATTTTGTTGGCACAATGTTTAATCTATATTAGTACAACATACTTTGAAAAGTAAACTCCGCTTAAAGCAATAAAAATTTAGGCACTTAATAAAAATTTATTTTGCTTTCTAACTGTGCCTATATTTCCTTGGATAAAATCCTTTATTTTTTCGAAGTTCATTAAAAGTAAGTGATGAGTCATAAATGCTAAAAAAGTAATGGTCATCCTTTAAAAAAAATGCGAAGTAAAAGATCATTTGAAAATTAAATATTTATTGAAACCAATGGCATGACTTTAGAGATACGTGTTTCGGACAATATTGAATGTCAAATTCCATCCAAATCAGAAGAAAAAAGCAATGAAAGCGACGACGTTACAGGTGTAATTGACGATGTTTTTGAGCTATGAGTTGCAAGAGAATTTAAAGCAAAAAATAACCGAAAAAAAAGAAATGAATAAATAAATAGAATAAAATAAAATAAATATAAATGAAAAGCAAGTACACTGTAAACAAAATTCCGAAATGCCACAGATAATTTTGCGTATCCTCTCAAAATTTCGCATATTTCCTCCTATTTCTTGTAAAAATCAAGTTTAGCAATAAACATAAGCTAAGAAAATGGTTCTAATAAAATTGCTCGTAACCTATATAGCCCGTAACCTAAAACGTACAGCTTTGAAGATATCACGAAGTTTTCAATTATTTATTATATACGTAACAAACACATAACAAAGCAGAATCACGTTTGCGTCATGAAACAAGGATTGAATTCAGTACAAATGTTTGCCTCTAATGGACTTTAAAGCTTTTATAGATCTCAAGTTTTTATTCTTGTTCGAAATCGCTTTCAGTGATCATTATATCTGTACAAAGGATTTTCTTTTCTTCTGCAACATAAAACAAACGATTGATCCAAATCCAGTGTAAATAATGCCAGCATAAAAATTTTGGCCTCAAGTGCAAATATACTAGTTTACTCTACGCTAGTAAGTTAGCTCTTTTCTGCAAAAATAAAAGGCGGAAGGCAGATGCTGTCAGAAATGAAACTAAAATTGATAAGCTGAAGACAGGGAAAAAGATGCGATTAGAAACTCTTTCATTCTACTGCTCATATTTCCCTCAATATCATTGTATGTGAGGTTATCTTTTGCAAGCAATATATTTAAGGGGTTAAGGCGGACACAAATACACTTAAACGTCATTTTTCAGCTTAATACGAAATATAATAATGAGGAGCTAGTTCTTCTTTTTCTTTTTTTTTTTTTTTTTTGTGGTGTCTATAAGACATCAATGTTAAATGATTTGACACGGCCACATTTGACAACGTTATGTCAAATGTGGCCGTGAATCTTGATGACTGCCTAAGTGATGTCAGAAATTTTTTCTACATATAGGTCTGCAGAGGATGGCAAACTCCTATTCTTCGTAGAGCAACATTTATAGCTGATTCATCTAAAATGTTGCCTGATGTGAACTGCGTATCTGGGCAGTTATCGCAAGTTTCTGTAGACTTTTCCTCCTTCCATGTGAATCTTTATGCCTTTGCATTGCTTGGTTCTTAGTCTGACAAAAATGTTTGTGGTGACTCTGTCTGTATTCATATTATAGAGTTGGTTATTTGATGGAATTAATTTTTCTCTTAAAAAAGATTTGTCTGTTGTTGTTTCCGAAACCACTCGGATACCCGAGCCCGAGTAGACAAATTTACCCAATTTAAGGCAGAATAAGTACGGTCTCTGTTTCAACGAGCACCATTTTAGGTGGAAGTCCGATTTAGCTAAGATAGCTCTGTTCTTTTGATCCAGATCAAGAGCCGAGCAAACCCCTGGTCTAAAGTTCCCCAGAGGTTCACTTATAGGACTTTGTGGCCAAGACCCTTATTTTACGTCTCCACCTTATTTACGCCATCCACCATTAGTAACAACGGTGGATCTTTGATCGGCTAGGATTGAAACCGGGACCCTGTGGTTACGAGTCCGACGCCTTACCGACCGGGCTACCACGACCCAAAAAATATTTAGCTATAAGCATCAGCATTTTGTAGCGTGCCATTAAAATAGTCAAAGTTCAGATTTCTGGTTTGACTAATATATCTACATTTCCATTGCCTGGAATAATAACATGAGTGGGTATCCACTGAAGAGTGTAGGTCTTGTTCAATTTTAAAATATCCTAAAGAGTTGACCATATTAGGTGATGGAAGAGTCCCCATTTCAAATTTCTGAGGTTCTAGTTGAACTTTGCCTTGGTCAATTCTTAAAGGTAGATTTAGCTTTGCAGTAATATACAGACATTTGTTGAAACATAAAACTGTTACATGTTGACGCATGTCAAAATGTAAGAACAACATGCTTGTCAAGTATTGTGAGCACTCGTGACATTGTAACTTAAAATAAAATTACAGTTGTTCGTTTTTGTTAACTCCAAAGACATACGACAAATAGTGTAATCAAATATAGAATTAATCGTTTTCTAAATTGTAGTGGGTTTTTTTACCCCACAGGGTGAGGTAAAATAGATCACTATAGAGATGTAAAATAAGTCTCGCTTTAAAAGCTCTATTTTTATGATTTATTGAATAGTAATTTTGTACTTATATTCGTTAATAAGAAGGCAATTAGTACCTGAGCATTTATCAGAGCAAATAATTTTGTCCTCTTGATTCATCTCATGTCCAGGAATTACACATTTGTTCCGATGCATCAAATTTCGAAACATCATGTCTCTCCGGTCAAAAAAAAAAAAAAAATTAAAAAACAGACTGTACTTTAAAATTTCAGTATACATTATTCTACATTGTCGAAAATAACGATAGCATGAAAATACTTTTTTGACGTTTTTCTCTTAAACTTAGTTTGTATTTACTTTCCAACTTTAAAATTTGGAAATCTTCAATATACATTGAACCGGTTAATTTTCTTCTAAAAGAGAAAGATTTCTTTTTTGTTTATATATTGGTTAATTTATCTATTTGTTTCACTTTTTAGCCTACTTTCCAGTTAAAAATGAAAGAAAGACGAAAAAAGTAGTAAAAGTAGCTTAATGCATCCAAAAAATATCGCCAAGTTAAAAAAAATATCGCCAAGTCCAAAACATATCGCCAAGTTAAAAAAGTAATAAGGTAAAATGAATATCAAAAAATTAAAAATTTGAAAGTAGGGTATTGAGATGGGGAATTTGTGTGTCGGTCGGTCGGTCTGTCTGTCCCCCCCCCCTAATAACTTTTGAATGAACATTCCGATTTTGACAAACTTTTTTTTGTTGGAAAGATCTCGGCGAGTACAGCTCATTCCCATATTTGATTTTTCGATTTGAACAATTTTTGGTTCAACTTTGAACCGTTCAAACAACCTGTTCCGCGATGCTAACTTTTGAGTGAACAGTCCGATCTGAACAAACTTTTTTTTGTTCGAAAGATCTTTTCAAGGATACTTCATTCCCGTATTTAAATTTTCGATTTGAACAATTTTTCGTTCAACATTGAACCATTCAAACAAGCTGTCACCTCTAATAACTTTTGAGTGAACAGTCCGATTTAAATAAACTTTTTTTTGTTCGAAGCATCTCGGCAAGGATACTTTATTACCGTATTTAAATTTTCAATTTGAACATTTTTGGTGCAACATTGAACCTCTCAAGCAACCTTTCCCCACCTAATAACTTTTGAGTGAACAGTCCGACTTAAATAAACTATTTTTTTTGTTCGAAGGATCTCAGCAAGGATACTTCATTCCCGTATTTAAATTTTCCATTTGAGCATTTTTTCGTTCAACATTGAACCGTTCAAGCAACCTTTCCCCACCTAATAACTTTTGAGTGAACCGTCCAAATGGAATAAACTTTTTTTTGTTTGAAGGATCTCGGAGAGGCTTTCCCATACATTCTCATATTTCGCTTTTTGATTTGAACCATTTTTCGTTCAATATTGAACCGTCCAGGAAAAAAAATTAACATTAGCGTCTACGGGGAATTTAAGTTGAATGTTGATCGTGAACTTAAAGTCGGATTTCCTTCAAACTAACTTTGTAGAAAATGGTTTTGATATATAATGTTTGTAAAGTACTTTTCTGAATTAATCTTCTGTGAGGACTCTGATTCCGACTCCGCAAACATGGCGGAAATGCAGGCTCAGAAAAAAAATGACTGTGCAGACGATTTTTTGTTTATTTATTCATTTGTTTTATTTTATTTATTATTATTATTTTTTTTTTTTTTTTGGCAGACGATTTTTTTTGTAACAAAAATTTTTCATTCACGCGAACATTTTATTCTTTATTTATATTTAACAACTGATTAAAAGTGAAATTCGAAACATTTTATTAACGGACGAGCTTTTTTTTTTTTCTTTCTTTGATAAAATGTGTTTTGATGCTCTTTGTACTTTTACTTATTTATTTTATTATTATTTTTTTTTTTGAAAACGATGGAGGATTTTTTCTACGGAGGAACTGTAATAGTTACACTCTTTAAAAGGTGCGAAAAAACTTTATTTATTCTTTAATTACTTTTTACTTGTTTATTTCATCTGATGAGAGGGGTATATTTTGCTTTTCAAAATCAGCTCTAAGTGCTAAAAAGGTATGTTTGGCATAATTTTCAGTCTCAGATAATCAAGAGAATAATGATCAGAGGCGAGAATGCCGATGTCGATGTACGGGAAAGTAGGCTCGTTTAGTTCTTGACAGAACTTCTTGTTTCTGTTTTGTGTGTGTGTTTATTTCAAGACAGTTTTAATACATTTATTATCTCTATAGACTTTTTCTGTGTGCAATCTTTCTAAAATTGTCTGGCTGGTGCTAATTGCCGCAGATACTCTCAGCATATGTGTTCTTTTTTCTTCTGACCTCTTTCAGGGCGTCTTTACTTACCTTTGGTTATTAGTGTAGTTAAAAGTGTGCTTATAATAGAAACTTGTATACACTTAAAAAGAGAACACGTACTTGACTCGCCTTTCTCTAATATCAAAGAAACATCCTCCCTTGCTGTCAAGATCTTAGATGTTGACGCCGCTCCTCCAAATGTATTACTTGAATCAGTTCTGCAGAATGGTTTTCTAGGTTTCGGTTGTTCAAACTTCTTTTTGCGTAGAAAACAAGCCGCTTTTGCTAATCTGCAGAGCCGTATTTTCCAAAAGAAGTTCTTAGAAAAAGCTAAGCTTTTAGTTTTGTCCTTTTAAGATTTGTACAATAATTTTTTTTTTAAATCAAAACAATGACAAAGCCATATGTTATTTTCTTTAAGTTTTTTTTGTTGTCTTGTGCCAGTTAGGCTCCCAGTTTGGGGTGCGCTGCCTTACTTTTCCAATTGTTCCGCAATTTGATTTGAAGTCCGACTTCCACAGTGCACAGATGCCGTAAGGACCCGTTTATAGGGTAAGGCAATCTTTCACAGCACAGAAGCACATCCACACAAAGAAAGGATAAGGTCAAAAGAGAGAAAGTATATCCACACCCGAGAGAGAAATTTTACCCGAAACCTCTTGATCCGTAGTTGGTTTTCTCTGACTAAAAAGGATTTGAAGAGCAACACACATTATTGGTTATATGGTACATTCTAAGCCTAACCTAATGTAAAACGTGACTTATTTCCTACCACATATATTTTTTATGCCCTAAAAAGTACATTTTTACTATTTTTATACTACAAGATTTGAAGAAATCATGAAATATGCACGATGGAGTAGGCTCAAAAATTAGTATGCACTTCCAAATAAGTCTCATTAAATCAAAAATATTTTGATGAACACAGTAAAGCTTCTATTAGCTAAGCTAGAAAAACATTAACTGGTTAATATCTGTAACTATAAAGTAGAAGTTGCAGATTTTTTGCATATAAAAAGAAATCTGTTGCCAATAGTACGCAAAACTGGCTATTCAGAAAGAAAGCAGTATTTGCACAGTTTTTGTAAGACTTCAAAAACATGTGGCCTATCATACACCATTTGACACTAATTAGTCAAACTTTATAGGTACATTTACACTTATTACTCTCTTAGAAAAACATTGAACATTTTGCAGTAACGTCATTTTAAATAAATTTAGTAGAAAAGAAATGACATCATGTATGTGAATATCGTTTCCTCACAACAATATGTCTGCTTCCATTGATTTTTTGAATAGCTTTTGTCTAACGATATTGAAAATCAGTTCCTTTAACATATCTTTCCTGGAGAGTTTTAAATAATGAATGTTGTTGCAATCCTATAGCGACATGTCAGAACCATTAGTGTAATATACAAGGTTGTCTACTGCTACTCGACATGAAATCCCACACGTCAAACGGCCTCAAATGATAAATGGTTGTTTTGTTCCAGAAAACTTCTTACGTGAAAAAGAGTTCTTTTAAAAAAATGTAAAAAGGAGATTAGTATTTTAAATTACTTTTAGAACACTTCTCTTTACACTGCAACTGTGTGCCATGTTAACACTCTGCGAATAATAAGAAAGCTATATTTGGTTAAAGGATGGAAGCTGTGTCTTGCTACAGCAAGCTTCGAAAACATTAAGTATTTCAAAAGCATTTTTTTCCTTCTATACCTAGTGCAAACTTTCCTAACTCTGTAGATTTAAACAAGAAATTCTGTCAAGAACTAATACAGCCTCATTTCCTGCATACCAAACCCGACATTCTAGCATCTGATGAGTATTATCGTAGTTATTTAATACAGCAAATTATGTCAAACATACTTTTTAGCATGTAAAGCTGATTCCGTGAAACAAAATCTACATATTTTCTTTATATAATAAAAAAAGTAAGCTCAAAGCTATCGTGAAAAGATGTTTGTGACTGGCCTACGTCCAGACGGCTCCATAGCACCTACAGACTTGAAACTTGGTACACAATTAGTGTAGCCATGTAGATTTGCACCTCGGAGCCAATTTTAGTTTTTTTAAAATTAATTTTCAAACATAAATTTCGCATACTTCACCAAATTAGGGGCGAAAATATCCCCCCACCCCTTAATGTTATATATCGTTAGAAAGAAGTTTTTTTTTTTTTTTGAAAAAGATCACCTTTGTTCCATTTCTCTCCGTAAATTATAACAGGAGATATAAGTAATTTTAATTTAGCCATTTTTCAAGGCTCATCTCGAGCAAAACTATATTACATTCGACCAAACAGCTCCAAAATCTTTTGACTGAGGTCGCGTTCGATACGCAAAACTGGAGACTCTTCGTTTTGTTCATTCCTGGTCTTAATTCAACGAAATAGCTTTTATCACATATTTTCTTGACTTTTTTTTAATACTTAAGAAAGGTTATGTTATTTTTCGTAAGAAATTTTTTTTTGTTTAATTGATTTCATATGAATTACATTGCGTGTTTGAGCTGTTTTTTTCTGCAAGAGAAAGGGGTTGGATTTTTTGTTTGCGTTAAATATTTTACTGTGTTTTTTTAGTATGTACATTTTTTTCTCATTTTTGGGTGTTGGTGATCGAGCGAGTTGTCGATCAAGCTGTTGAAGACGGTGAGATAGTCGCCGCAGGCGACGAACGGGGGTTCGTGAGTGAAGCGAGCGGGGGCAGAGTCCCCAAGTATCTACTGAAAAAGATACGTGAAAAGAAAATAAAAGAATAAATATTGCTGTCTTAGTTATCTAAGAATCTTCAAAAAAAGCTACATGGTGCCGATAACTCAATTTTGTTAAAAAGCCCAGATACGACATTTGAGCTTAGCACGGCAGTTACAGTACGGTTAAGTCTCTCTAATGTTAATGGATACATTGTATAAATAAAGCTCATGAAAAAGATACAAAGGCGAAATATGGTTAATGTATTTAGAGTTCTTACAGGAGTCAAAAACTGAAAGGAACATTTTTCAAAAAATAATTTTAAAGCTTTTTTCACCCATGTACATACATTTTTTTTATTTTAAATATTTCTGCAAGCTATCCACTCAAAAAGAACATTAGTGAGATTAATAACAAAATAACGTTACTTTCTTTTGATATTTAGATGTGAACTGATCTAAAGTTATGAAATCAAAATCTTCCCCTTCGTAAAAATGAAGTGAAAACCCGACTTCCCCTTCGTAGAAGACATTTGCTTGCTTTTACAATTATCTCAGCTCTACAATTACATATACAATACCGAATAGTATGGGTCATTTTGTAACACTTTAGGCGGCGTGTTGAAAAAAATGCTTATTGTTTCATTATCCCATTTTTAGTACTAATCAAAATTTAAGTTTTTAAACTAAAGAAAAAAAAAATCATGAAATACAAGTAGCTTTCAAAAATATAGTTTTTTTAGTTTGATAAACAGATGCTGAAGAATCAACTCATTATTGAGAAACATTGCTTGCTTCCTTGTGTTCAAACTTTCCAGACACACTGCTTTAACATGCTTTTACTATGAGGCCTGATACGATAGCTTGTCGAGTGTTAAATTAGCGTTCATTACTTTTTTACACGTTAACTATTTAAAAACATTTGATTTTAAGCTTTGGATATCCTTTATAGCAGGAGCATTTCACGGTATTTGTGACATCGGGGTGTCCGTAACAAAACTTTTTAAAAGTTTAAAATTTTTATATATATTGCAAAAAGTACATTCTAAAGTATATGAATATCATATTGTTTTCATAGTTCACTTTATATTATGTTTGTAATTGCACTCAGAACATTGAAAATGCAATTTTCACTGTTACGAACTCTACATTAAATTTTTCTTTAAATCTGGCTTAAACCGGTTTTTAAGCTAAAACTGGTACTTGAGACAGATAAAGTAATGGCTCACCTCTAATATAGCTAACAATTTTAATCAAAAAGTGCGTTCTATAAAAAATTATGGATTGTGAAAATGATGACTGTAGAGTCCGAAACAATAATTGGAATCAAAGTTTAGTTTTTAAAGAAAAATTCAATGTAGAGTCCGTAACAGTGAAAATTGCATTTTCAAGGTTCTGAGTGCAATTACAAACATAATATAAAGTGAACTATGAAAACAATATGATATTCATATGCTTTAGAATGTACTTTTTCAATATATGTAAAAATTTTAAACTTTTAAAAAGCTTTGTTACAGACAGCCCTATGTCACAAATACCGTGAAATGCCCCAGCAGGAATATACAACTGATAAATACAGCGCTTTACTTACTTTATAGCAAGAATAAGTAGGTCAACCAATGTCTTTAATAAACTTAGCTGCAAACCAAGGATTGAAAAATTATCCAAACTGCCCTGCTCTCTCGTATGCATTTCATTCTTTCAATATTAAACACACTATTCACAGTTCGGATTTTTTTTATAGAAAAAAAATCTTCAATACATGTCCCATACTATTCACAAATATATCTTACAACAATTCTGTACCTCAGAACCAGACTAACGTAAGTCCATTTTCGTCATTTTTCGGTAGAGGGGAAAAACGATTGTCGAATACATCGTTTTTCCCCTCTACTGAAAAATGACGAAAATGGACTTACGTTAGTCTGGTTCTGAGGTACAGAATTGTCAAAAAATTATCCTGAATGTTATTTACCAAAAAGGAGAATTGAAATTCATTAATAAAAATAATATGGGGAAAAAATCAATAAAACTTTCTAACCATCCCAAAAGCAGAAAGTTTTAGATAGTCCTTTTATAATCTTATACTTCTTAAATGATCTTTATACGAAAGAGGCAACAGAGCACGTGGTTGACTTTCAAGCCTCATTTTCACTAACCTACATTGCAAAAAATTAATTGTTGTTTTTACAGTATAACACTGGCAGCAGGAGTTTCAAATTAAAAGTGTAAAATACACTGTAATAAACTGTAGAACTAGCAGTTTTACAGTTTCTTACTGTAAAATTGGCAATTTTGCAATTTATTGCCGTAAAATTTAACTGTATTATTCTATCAAAACAACAGTATAATACTAACAGCAGCGGTTCCAGTTTAAAACTGTAAAATGAACGTTAATCAACTGTTAAATTAGCAATTTTAGTTTATAACTGTAAAATTAATAATTTTACAGTTTAGTACTGTAAAGTTAGCAATTTTACAGTTTATCAGTGTAAAAATTAGCAATTTTTAGTTTACTGCTGTAAAATTAGCTGTATTATACAGTAAAAATAACATTCATTTTTTTAGTGTAGATTAAAATATCTTTTACTAGCTAACCCGGCCACGCGTTGCTGTGGCTAAGGTATGGGTTAAACTATAATGTTTCAATAGAAACGAAAAACTTTATTACCGTTATAGAAATCAACTTTATATAAATATGAATTTGAGGTCAAAATATGAAAACAATCAAACAAAAATTTACATACATTAAATTTTATTACAATACAATTGAAATACAAAATCACAAAAAAATGAATATTGTATAACTTAAAAACCCGAAAAGGTACAATATTTACGAAACAGTCGAATTTTGAATAGCAAACTATGAGGTGTGTATTTATGTTACAAAGTAATGTGACTGTAAAAATAGTGTGTATAGAAATAATTTTAATCTTCGCACCTAAATAAAAGATATTAAAAAAAAATTTCACTGTTATTTGCGAATTTTACCTGTGTAGAATTGAAAATTAGAGTGATTTAGTTAAAAATTGTATATACTGAGCGAACTACCGTACTACCTACGGTTATAAATGTGCAAATTGTCGTCCAAGAATACATTTGTATTTACTAAGGAAAAAAAATAAAAAATAAAAAATAAGCTATAATAGTAATAATTTGAAAACTTATGAATGCAGAGAGGTACGTTTAGAAAATACAATTCTGAGCAAAATCACTCTAAATTTTAATATTACACAGGTAAAAGTTCACAAATTACAGTAAAACCTTTTTTATTACAATACAATTGAAATACAAAATCACAAAAAAAATGAATATTGTATAACTTAAAAACCCGAAAAGGTACGATATTTACGAAACAGTCAAATTTTGAATCGCAAACTATGAGGTGTATATTTATGTTACAAAGCAATGTGACGGTAAAAATTGTGTGTATAGAAATAATTTTAATCTTCGCACCATAAAACAGTACATTTTCCCTCCTAAGAATTTGTTTTTTGAATAGTAAATACCAAATGTATTGTTGAACGATAATTTGCAAATTTATTGCTGCAGATGGATACGCTTAGCAAATACAATTCTGAATAATAGCAAATACAATTTAAATATTACATAGGTAAAAGATCACATAATGCAGTGAGCCTTTCTTTGTCTAAATACACCTGACATAAAAATCACTAAACAATATGAATATTTTATAACTCAAAGCTCGAAAAAGGTATGATATTTTTCACTAAAATAATTTTCCTAAAAAAATATTTGTACTTAAACATGAGTGAAAAATATTTTTAAAACATACAAAATAGCATATGTTAAGTATCTAAACTGCTTTAATAAATTGAATTAAGTAAAGGAGAAGTAAGCAAATAATACTTTTCCGAATATTGATTTAATAATACTTACACGCACAATTTAAATTAAGAGAATCGGGACGAATATGCCAGAAACCGATTCGACATCCTTGATCGTTACCACTATTGCTTTTTGCTTTCGAAGCAACTGACAACCCAGCAGCAGATTTTATCTTATAGAAGCCAAGAACACAGAAAAGCTGGTAGCTAAATAGATAATTTGCAATAAAAAATATATTGCGGTCCTAAATTGAGATAAAAACTATCCTATCATTTTAGTTGGACCAAACTGAAACTGCATGCAAAATTTGGTTAAAATCGGTTCAGTAGCTGAGGAGTCCATTGGCCACAAACACAGGGACACGTAATTTTTATATATTAAGATTAACTCAACGTGAGTTTTCTCAACTTTTCAAAGGTGATGTTAATTTCAACAATTAAGCTGCTTTGAATATTGAAAATACTATAATTAAATAAAAGTAAAACCAATCGGTTTTACTTTCGGTTGAACCCCCACCCCCAACGGGGGGTGTGGCGTTGCATGCCTATCGCAGCGCCACCTACTTTAAGGAGTAGCAGCTGTCTGCTAATATGTAACCGGAGAGAGAGAGAGTGTGTGAGTATGCGCTTAGAGAAGCCGTGCAATAAAACAGTCCATTCGAGAACTTGTGTTGTGTTTCTTAAACTGAGCTATCGACCAATACATGTGGTCCGAGCGACCCTGAGAACATCCATACCTATGGATTTTTGAGTTATTTGCAATTTATCAAGAAATTGAACATTGTGAGTGAATTTTACTTCCTAGAGATGAGATTGTGCCATATGGATTATTATCTTCGGATGTTCAACAAATTCAAAGGTACGTAAATTTTAGTAGCTTTACTGAGAATTGTTTCAAAATGTTTAAAGGAGCATTAAAAGAGGACTTGAGGCACATAGCCGCTGAATTGGACATTGAAACAAGTGAGAAAACAACGGTTTACACGTTAAACCAACTTATTAAAAATAGTGAACAATACAAAACTGATAAAGAATCAGTAATTGAGATGGCAAATTCTATAATTGAAAATCGCCAGGCTACTGAGCATAAACATGTTGAGTTAGAGAAATTGAGATTAGAGAGAACTAAAATGGAACTGGAGCTTGCTCGAATGAGAACCGATGCCAAAACTGAAGACATTCAACAAGATGAATGTAAGAGTGACAGATTTGAATCATTACAGTCTCTAATTAAAAGCATAAGAACTTTAACTTTAAAAGTTCCGAGCAAAGCAGAAGCGTGGGGATATTTCTTCTCTTCTCTAGAGAGAGCCTTTGTAACAAAAAAGGTTGCAGATGATTTAAAAGCAGAAATTTTATTAAATCTGCTTGGTGAACGTGCATCACATATTATTATTTATATAAAAGACGAAGAGTTAACTAATTATGAGAAAGTAAAAGAACTAGTGTTGCGAGAATTCCAGCCTACTCCCCAAATGTCTTTAGAACAGTTCAAAAAGGCGTGCAGGTTAAATGAGTCGCACGTACAATTTGCATCGCGGTTAGCTACAAATTTTGAATACTATTTAAAATTAAGAGATGTTTCAGATTTTGAGTCGCTAAAAAAGCTCATAGTTTCAGATAAACTATTTGAAACCCTAGATAAAGAAACAGCGTCGCACATATCTATACGGCAAGCGGATAGGTGGTTCGATCCCTTAGAAATGGGAAAAGAGGCCGATTTATATTTTACTTCTCGAGGTAAACCCCTAACTGAGAATTCTGGGAATTTTCAAAAATATCGCAGTAATTCAAAAAATGTATCGAAAGTGTTTTATTCCGAAATGAAAATTGATAAATGTATTTTATATTCTGAATCTCATGCTTTGTATAAATGTCCTAAGTACAAAAAATTATCAGTGAAAGAGAGGATCGAGGTCATCAAGCGTAATAATTTATGTTTCAATTGCCTTTCATTTCATAAAGTGTCTCCTTGTAAATCTAAGTACTCTTGTAACCAGTGCAGTAAGCGTCATCACGGCTCCATACATTATTCTCAAGAGCAAGATTCTAACTTAATACATTCCGACATAAACAGAGCAGGGAGAGGGATTCTTAGTTATCCAAATGCTAATTCGCAAATTCTGGCGCCAACAGCTGCGGAGTTTATTCCTTCGAATTCTGAAGTGGCTCACTGTAGCAATAAATCGTTCGCTGCTGTAAACTAAGAATCATCGAAAATACCATTGCTTAGCACTGCTCTTTGCTATTTAAGAGATGATTATGGTAATATCCACCAATTAAAAGTTTTGCTGGATAGCGGTAGTACATGTAATCTATTGGCTCGGGATTGCGCAGACATATTACAGCTCAAAAGGCAAAAAATTAACAGAGTTCTTTCCGGAATTAATGAGGTCTCGTTAGTAGTGAAATCTTGCGTAAATGCAGAAATAACAAACGCGGATATGAGCTTTCAAACGCACTTAGATTTCCTAATTGTACCACGAATCACTGATAAAATTCCTTCAGAACCACTTGAAATAAATAAAGCGCAGCTGAGTAGAATAAAATTAGCCGATGAGAGTTTTGATATCCCAAGTAATATTGACGCGCTATTAGGAGCTGAGATATTTTATGAGATTTTGATTCCTGGGCAAATATATCCGTTAAATACGAAAATAATTTTACAAAATTCAGTTTTTGGGTATATTGTCACGGGCAGTGTAGCGAGTCCCAATGCAAATAAAATACATTGCGGGTTCATTACTGAGAATGATAATCTAGAACAAATTCTAAAGAGATTTTGGGAGATAGAAAATTTTGAGCCAGAACCGGTCAAAAATAAAGAAACTTTAATTTGTGAAGAGCATTTTTTGAAAACCCATGAGAGGGATCAAACAGGGAAATATGTCGTAAAAATGCCCCTAAAAGAAAATCCAGAGTGCTTAGGCAATTCCAGAGATATTGCGGTTAAGAGGCTTAATTCACTGTGGAATAAATTAGCAAAAGATGCCGACTATTTAGAGTTATATAGAAACTTTTTGAGAGAATATCAAGAGATGGGTCATATGACTGAAGTAAACGATAGTGAAGAAGGGGGGATGTATTTTATACCCTATTTAGGCGTATATCGCCCGGATAGTAGCACTACCCAACTAAGAGTTGTGTTTAACGCTTCATCTTTAACCTCTAACGGAACTTTTTTAAACAGTATCAGTACAATGGAGGAGTGCCGCAAGATGATCTATTTTCTCTTATGGTAAGGTTCAGAAAACATATTTATGCATTCACGGCAGATGTGAAAAAAATGTATAGGATGATTTGGACTCATCCAGAGCAGAGAAAATTACAACGAGTCTTGTGGAAAGAAAATTTGGATGATCCCATAAAAACTTTTGAACTGACTACAGTTACCTATGGTACTAAAAGTGCGCCGTTTTTAGCTACAAGAACATTGAAGCAACTGGCAATGGACGAAGTCAAAGAGTTTCCTTTAGCTTCTCAAGTAGTACTAAAGGATATGTACATCGACGATATATTAAGTGGTGCAGAAACCTTGAGCGAAGCAAAAGAGCTTCAGAGGCAACTACGAGGAGTTTTTGGTAAAGGAGGAATGGAGCTACATAAATGGTGTAGCAACAACAAAGCTTTCATGCAGAGTACAGAATCAACTTATGTACTTACGCACCCTGAGGAATTAAAAACATTAGGAGTTTCATGGAATCCTGAAGATGATTGTTTTTCATTCAAAGTGAAAATAGAGGACAAATCTTCTTACACAAAGAGAGACGTTCTATCTTTGATTGCCAGACTGTTCGATCCCCTCGGCTTATTAGGGCCAGTTATAGCAAGAGCGAAAATATTTCTACAGAAACTCTGGTTATTAAAGGTAGACTGGCTTGAGTTGTTACCTCCAAAATTTCAACAAGATTGGAAACAGTTTGTCGAATCTCTGCTACTTGTAAACAGTATCCACATCGGTAGATGCATCTTACTACCACGTGCAGAAGTCGTAGAAATACACGGATTTGCAGATGCGTCAGAGTTGGGATATGGAGCTGCTGTTTATTGCAAATCAGTGACAGCTCAAAAGGAAGTTCTAGTAAAATTAATAGCGAGCAAGAGCAGAGTCGCTCCAATCAAGACTACAACGATTCCCCGACTTGAGTTGAGTGCCGCATTACTCCTTGCAAAATTAGTGCAACGGATCAAAACTTCTATTCAACTGGAAATATCTGACGTATATTTGTGGTCAGATTCCATGATTGTGTTAGTATGGCTAAAGAAAGAACCATATCAGCTTAAAACTTTTGTATCAAACAGAGTCTGCAAGATACAGGAACTAACAGGTGTCGCGCAGTGGCGGTGGGTGGCTTCGGATAACAATCCAGCAGACTACATATCGAGAGGTATGTCACCACAAGATTTGAGTGATTGTTCACTCTGGTGGAATGGTCCCGAATTCCTTACTAATAACGAGTATCCAAATAAAGCTGTTCCTGAAGCAGTAATACAAGAGCATTATGTGACTGAACTGAAATCTAGAGACTTCAATTTTGTTAATTTAAACATGTCATCTAATTCCTTCTTAAAAGAGACAGTTCCTGTTAGTGATGAACTGGCAGTTCCTAAAAAAGAGTACCTTAGTGAACTAAAGAAACACCCCAGTACAGAGAACTCTAATTGATTAATATCTGTTGAAGCAGAATTTGGTGTTGCAAATAATACTCTTAACTTGAGTAATAATTTTATGTATATTTTACGTGTTCTGAGTTTTATTTTCAGGTTTTGTTATAATGTCAGAAATCCTAATGATAGAAAAACGGATCCCATAAGTGCTGAGGAATTAAATCAAGCGGAGATATTCCTAATAAAGGTGATCCAAGCACAAGAGTTTTCTTGTGAGCTAAAATCCTCAACCAAAGGTGAGGCAGTTTCAAGAAAAAGTAAGTTTTGCAGTTTGGCTCCTTTTATTGATGATAATAACATAATAAGAGTAGGAGGCCGCCTGCGTAATTCTGATCTTAATTATTTTCAGAAACACCCTATTTTGTTACCTGCTAAAAATCGTTTTACGTCATTAATTGTAATATACCTGCATAAGAAAATGTTCCACGTTGGTTCACAAGCTTTACTGTATCACGTGAGAGAGAAGTATTGGCCTTTAAATGCGAGAAATCTGTGTAGAAAAATTTGTCATGAATGTGTGACTTGTTTTAGAACTAATCCAGTTACGTCTACTCAAGTAATGAGTGATTTACCGCCAGATCGTGTAAATCAAAATTTTGTTTTCAGAGTTACCGGTATTGACTACTGTGGTCCATTTCTTGTGAGGTATAAAAATAAAAAAGAGAAAAGGTGTTCTAAACAAGGTTTATGTTGCTATTTTCGTTTGCTTTTCAACTCGTGCTATCCATCTTGAAATTGTAACAGATCTAACAACGCAGACTTTCATTGCTTGTTTAAAGAGATTTTTTCCCGAAGAGGGAAGACACAAAAAATCTTTACCGATAATGCAAAAACCTTTCAGGGAGCTAATGCTGAGTTAAAGAAATTGCATCGCATGTTAAAATTCCCAGATGAACTTCTAGCAGGATATTTGGCATCAGAGCAAGTTGATTGGAAGTTCATTCCTCCCAAAGCACCTAACTTTGGAGGGATTTGGGAGGCCGGTGTAAAATCATTTAAATATCATTTTAAAAGGATAGTGGTAAATACAAAATTAACGTTAGAAGAGTTCTTAACGGTTGTAGTACAAATTGAAGGGTTTTTAAACTCGCGCCCACTGTATCCTATGTCTTCAGACCCCAATGATTTTCGAGTTTTGTCACCGGGTCATTTTTTAATAGGCAGGCCAATTAGCTCGATAGTTGAACCTACCTTGTACAGTAGTCCGTGGAGTTAGTGCAAAAATATTTCATTTCCGGATACCAGTCTGAAATTTTGTGTGGGGCTTATATTCACATAGGAGGACAAAAAAACGCCGGGAGACACTTGATCGGAGGTCAAGGTCATTCTGTGAGGACGTCATCAAAATGGCCGCTTTTACGGGTAAATACGTTCGTTTAACTGCTTAAAAATCCATCATAGATTCAAATATCGCAAAACTCAAATATATCATCTGAAAGCTCTTTTAAAGAGCTATTTAGAAATATTTAATTTTTCTTTCTGAGGTCAAGGTCTCACCTGTAATGACGTCATCAAAATGGCCGCTTTTACAGGTAAATACGTTTGTTTAACTTCCCCTAAAACTCCATCATAGATTGAAATATTGCAAAACTCAAATGTATCATCTGAAAGCTCTTTAAAAGAGCTATTTAGAAAGACTTAATTTTTCGTTTTAAGGTCAAGGGCCCACCTGTGATGACGTCATCAAAATGGCCGCTTTTACAGGTAAATACGTTCGTTTAACTGCTTAAAATTCCATCATAGATTGATATATTGCAAAACTCAAATATATCATCTGAAAGCTCTTTAAAAGAGCTATTTAGAAAAGTTTAATTTTTCTTTCTGAGGTCAAGGTCACACCTGTAATGACGTCATCAAAATGGCCGCTTTTACAGGTAAATACGTTTGTTTAACTCCCCCTAAAACTCCATCATAGATTTAAATATTTCAAAACTCAACTATATAATCTGAAAGCGCTTTAAAAGATCTATTTAGAAAGATTTAATTTTTCTTAATGAGGTAAAGGGCCTACCTGTGATGACGTCATCAAAATGGCCGCTTTTACAGGTAAATACGTTCGTTTAACTGCTTAAAAATGCATCATAGATTCAAATATTGCAAAACTCAACTATATCATCTGAAAGCTCTTTAAAAGGGCTATTTAGAAAGATTTAATTTTTCTTTCTGAGGTCAAGGTCCCACCTATAATGACGTCATCAAAATGGCCGCTTTTGCAGGTGAATACGTTTGTTTAACTCCCCTAAAACTTCATCATAGATTTAAATATTTCAAAACTCAACTATATCATCTAAAAGCTCGTTAAAAGATCTATTTAGAAAATATTTAATTTTTCTTACTGAGGTCAAGGGCCACCTGTGATGACGTCATCAAAATGGCCACTTTTACAGGTAAATACGTTCGTTCAACTCCTTAAAACTCCATCATAGATTGATATATTGCAAAACTCAAATGTATCATCTGAAAGCTCTTTAAAAGAGCTATTTAGAAAAGTTTAATTTTCCTTTCTGAGGTCAAGGTCTCACTTGTAATGACGTCATCAAAATGGCCGCTTTTACAGGTAAATAGGTTTATTTAACTCCCCTTAAAACTCCATCATAGATTTAAATATTTCAAAACTCAACTATATCATCTGAAAGCTCTTTAAAAGAGCTATTTAGAAAGATTTAATTTTTCTTTCTGAGGTCAAGGTCCCACCTGTAATGACGTCATCAAAATGGCCGATTTTACAGGTAAATACGTTTGTTTAACTCCCCCTAAAACACCATCATAGATTTAAATATTTCAAAATTCAACTATATCATCTGAAAACGCTTTAAAAGATCTATTTAGAAAATATTTAATTTTTCTTACTGAGGTCAAGGGTCCACCTGTGATGACATCATCAACATGGCCGCTTTTACAGGTAAATACGTTCGTTTAACTGCTTAAAACTCCATCATAGATTGATATATTGCAAATTTCAAATATATCACCTGAAAGCTCTTTAAAATAGCTATTTAGAAAGATTTAATTTTTCTTTCTGAGGTCAAGGTCCCACATATAATGACGTCATCAAAATGGCCGCTTTTACAGGTAAATACGTTTATTTAACTCCCTCTAAAACTCCATCATATATTTAAATATTTCAAAACTCAACTATATCAACTGAAAGCTCTTTAAAAGAGCTATTTAGAAATATTTAATTTTTCTTTCTAAGGTCAGGGGACCACCTGTGATGACGTCATCAAAATGGCCGCTTTTACAGGTAAATACGTTTATTTAACTCCCCCTAAAACTCCATCATAGGTTCAAATATTGCAAAACTCAAATATATCATCTGAAAGCTCTTTAAAAGAGCTATTTATAAAGATATAATTTTTCTTTCTAAGGTCAAGGAAAAACCTGTGATGCCGTCATCAAAATGGCCGCTTTACAAGTAAATACGTTTGTTATACATTTTCAATTTAAAATTGTTATAACTTTTCAACTATTTGTCTTAGAAAATAAAACCAAGCACTATAAAATAGCTCTTTTAAAGCGCTTTCTGATGATATATTTCAGTTTTGCAATATTTAAATCTATGATGGAGTTTTAAACAGTTACATGAGTGCATTTACATGTAAAAGAGGCCATTTTGATGACGTCATCACAGGTGGGCCCTTGACCTCAAAAAGAAAAATTAAATCTTTCTAAATAGATCTTTTAATGCGCTTTCAGATGATATAGTTGAGTTTTGAAATATTTAAATCTATGATGGAGTTTTAGGGGAGTTAAATAAACGTATTTACTAGTAAAAGCGGCCATTTTGATGACGTCATCACAGGTGAGCCCTTGACCTTAGAAAGAAAAATTACATCTTTCTAAATAGCTCTTTCAAAGAGCTTTCAGATGATACATTTGAGTTTTGCAATATTTCAATCTATGATGGAGTTTTAAGCAATTAACGAACGTATTTACCTGTAAAAGCGGCCATCTTGATGACGTCATCACGGGAGTTCAGTACCCCTGATCAAGTGTCTCCCGGCGGTTTTTTGTTCTTATATATGTACATAAACTCTGTACCAAATTTCACACTGGTATCCGGAAGTGAAATATTTCGGCTGTTTTTGTCGCTAACTCCACAGACTACAATACATCTGAGAATAGACTCTCTCAGTGGCAAAAAATTACAAAGTTTACCCAGTTAATTTGGAAACGGTGGAGTCATGATTATCTTAACAATCTACAACAAAGAGGAAAATGGTTATTTGAAAAAGAGAATGTAAAACTTGGTACGGTCGTGCTAATAAAAGATGACGATCTTCCACCAAATAAGTGGTTAATAGCAAAAATTATTGAACTGGTTCCGAGTCAAGACAAGAAAATACGTGTTGTGAAGTTATTATTACCAGATGGTGAGCATTTAACGAGAAGTGTACGCCACATTTGTATTCTACCAAACCAATAACTTGAGTTGAAATCTTTTCTAAGAATTGTTAATGTTGTAAAATTGTATTATGTGTTGTATATATTGCATTTTTTTTTCTTTACTTAGGTGCATTGATTGTAAGAGAGCTTGAAATTTTCTTATTGTGTTCATTGGTATGATTATTAATTGCTTCATTGTAATTTGAATTGTTTTTTGCTTATAGAGTTTTTGAGTATTATATAACATTTTAAAACATAATTTGAATTTAATTATGAACAGTAACAAATGTAGTAACAGTCGTTTTTGTGCATGTATGTTGTTACTTCAGAATAATTATATCAATTGTTGAATGTTAACATGTCAAGGGGGCCGGTATGTTGCGTTGCATGCCTATCGCAGCGCCACCTACTTTAAGGAGTAGCGGCTGTCTGCTAATATGTAACCGGAGAGAGAGAGAGTGTGTGAGTATGCGCTTAGAGAAGCCGTGCAATAAAACAGTCCATTCGAGAACTTGTGTTGTGTTTCTTAAACTGAGCTATCGACCAATACAGGGGGGGGGGTCAAATTGTACTGATGGATTGGCTCAGCAGTTGGCAATCAAATTGAAAGAGCATTTTGCAAAAATGTAATGTTCTATCATGCTTCTTCTTTGCCGTAGAAGCAATATGATAATCTGAGACAATTTTTTTTTTTTTTTTTTTTTTACCAAAAATGGAATAAACATTGCCGAAACGTCTGTAAAGAAAGCAACCTGGCAATAATTTAATATACTTCTTTTAAATTCCATCTAATTAAGTAATTGCTACGTTTGTTTACGATGAGTCGAGTAAGACTGAAAAGATACATCATTTTTTACGAATCATTTAATGTAAAAAATAATAAATAGTTGGAATATAAAATACTAGTATTTCTTGCAGAGGTTTTTTTTTACATTTTCTAAAAAGGAATTTCTGATAGAGATAAAACCACATTTTTTGAAAAGAAATTAAAGCTGATTCATGGTTTTTTGTTCTTTAAAACGGCGCTAGAAATTGATGTACCAGTAGATATGCACTATGTTATTTATAGATTAATCTTTTCACTATACAAAATAAAAGCAACATCAGGGAAAAATCTAGTATATTTTAAAAGGTTGAAAAATAATGTTTTCTATTCAATACATTGTAACCAATATATGAAATCGTATTAAAACAAATGCAGAAAGAATATTAAGTATGTTAAGGTACATACTTTATTTCTAAAAAGAACTTAAATATTTCTATTTCTATATCTAAAAATAGAAAAAAAAAGAAAACTTTTTTTTGTAACGAAGGGAAAAAACTGTTTTCCTTAGCTGTTTAAAAATCATGAACTAAGCAATGAAATGGCTATATATATTTTTTTGTTTTAAGAAGCAGTCGGGTTCTTCGTATGAAATTGTTTTTTCTATTATTATTATTCTTTTATATAAATACACTACAGTCACTGAAATACACTACAGTCATTTTTTTAATGTTTCACGGGATCTAGGGATTAAAAAATTGTGCCGCTTGAGTTTGCACAGCAATTTTAAATAGGACAGCAAAAAAATTTTGTTCCAAAGGAAGTCTTTATTATTAAATTGTAATCTAGAATATACAACATGACCGTGTTTAGCTCCCTACTATACATTTCTTTCGAAAGTACTAATTATTTCAAAGCTCAGGCTCACACATATGTACTTTTTTATTTTATTTTATGTGTAGGTCATTCAACTAACTTGTTACGACGTAAAACAACTTCAAAAATACTCTGTGTAATAGTGGTCCAATGACTTGCTGTTTAATCAAGAAAGCGTGGATTGCTATATACTGCCGTGCTAAACGCAAAAGTCGTACTTGCACTTTTTAACAAAATTGAGTTATCTCCACCAGGTGGCTCTTTGTGACGCATTTTACCTGAACACAATAACATAATAATCATTTGAGAACGGGAAATATTTTTTAAAAAATTCTGAAAAAGTTTCATCTGAATCAAATACATGGTGGCGCAAAACTTTAACGGGTAATATCACAGTTTGAGCTCGACTGCAGATACCACTTTTGCCCTTAGCACGGCTGTATAGCTCTGAATATCCACTGCTTTAAAAGAAAACGCTGTCACACCTAAGCCTCTGCCAGTTCTTAGCAAGAGTAAAAATAAATGAATAAATGCATTTAAAATCTATAATAAATTGCTTTTTTAAACGTGAAAGGACATTAAAAATTGCTGGATGCACTTCAAAATAAATAAATAAAAAAACGACAAAAAAAAAAAGAAAGATAGAGAAATAAAATACATATATATTCCACTGAAAAAGTGAGAAGAAAACAAAATGACTTATGAAATGAAAATTAATTGTGGAAACCTGTTAGATTGCTTAAAAATTGAAAAAAGGACTGTAATTCATCTTCAATAAAAAGAAGGAAGTAATTTTTATCACTATACTCTCTAAAATTAAAAACAAAAATTTTTGAAAAATATACCCGCTCATTTTACATAATTATTTTTAAAAAAATAAGCAGCTTTAAATTAATACCAAAGCATATTTTCAACAATATGAAAACTCAATAAATCATTCAGTATCTAATAAATAAAACTTCTCTTAGACACTAAAAATTATATTTCATTTCTAAACTTAGGAACTAAAAGGTCACATACATCAGAACATAAAACTTCTCGAAATTTTAACAGCAAAGAGAACAAAAATCTTTTCTTTCCAAACTTAACGATATAACTCGAGAATTTACTTTGAAAGATCAAAGTGAACAAGTCTCTTAATAAAGGTAATGCAATTACTTTGAGTGCTTCTGACAAAGATATCACAGGGAAATATGCTTTCATTTTGCTCTAAAACACTGTCCAGATTTTCCTTTTGGCATTAGGAGAGCGCGCCTGTCGCGTTGCCTACACCGATCCGCACTGTATGATTAGAAATAGATTCTTTTCTTTGTCTGTGGAATATGGGTGCGGCTCTTTTTTGTTCAGGAATGTAGATTCTTTCAGACGGTGTACTGGTTGATCTGAATTTTCGTTTTTGTTATGCTTACTGGATAAAAGGTAACAGCTTAACATTTTTGACAGTTTTGGGTACACTACAAAAAATAAACTTGTTTTTACGGTATAATACTGAAATCAGAGGTTTCAGTTTGAAGCTGTAAAATGCACAGTAATAAACTGTAAAACTAGCTATTTTACAATTTAGTACTATAAAACTAGCTATTTTATAATTTAGTACTATAAAACTAACTATGTTCCAGTTTTTTACTGTAAAATTACTTTGAAGTTAGCTGTATTACACACAAAAAAAAAAACCGCATTTACATTTTACAGTGTATACAGTGAAATACTTTTGTAACGAAATATTCGTTTCAATGATATAAATTTTCAGTCCCTATTAAATGTCGATTATATTTAATGAATACCATTACAGCAAAATTCCCATTACAATAAACAAAATTCTCCTCCTATTTTTCTCCTGCTATTTTTCTCAGCAGTCTCCTGCTATTTTTCTCAGCAGATTTTACTGCAGTTATTTTTAGTAAAAATGTTACTAATATTTTTTTTTTCAACAACCACGTTTTCTTACTGTTTTTACGAAACTGTTGAATGCCACCCTAACATTTTTGGATGTTAACCGGCCAGCCCATGGGGATCCTTCTAAACGGCTGTGGTGGGGAGGGGGAAGGATTCCTCGGGACCTTGTCCATCTTTGCCAAAATAGACTTTGTTTACACCCCACCATCTCGATCCTCTTTAAACAAAATAACATCCAGCACATGGCATCTGTCATCCAGAGCACAGTATCCAGTAAACAACATCCAGTATACATTTTACAACAACAAGTCCCCGGCACACAATATCCAGTATCCAGGCTACAGCAGCCAGCATCCAGCACACAACATCCAGTATCCAGGCTACAGCAGCCAGCATCCAACACACAACTTACAGCTTAATGCACACAATAGCCAGTATTCAAACAGAACAGCATCATGCGAGCCCCATACACCACCTTTTAACACAATATCTGGAGTTCAGCATACAGCATCTTTTATTCAGCAGCCCTCAGCATCAAATTTAGTTTTTGTGTCTTAAATTCAAATTTTTTTTCTTTTTTTTTGCAATCATAAAAGGGATAGAGCCACTTGTAGGAACAAGAAACCTGACGAGTTACTTCCTTTCACAATTCCTGGGTATGAAGAACATAACTTGAATTTAAGATATTTACAGCAGTTTTGACTTGATGTAGTTGGATACGTTCCAACTCGCTTTGCATCATGTAAAGGCCGGCAAAAGTATTAAATTATAAAGAAAATGAACTTTAAAAAATCATAGATTCAGCTGGTTTTGATACTAAAGCTTGAAGTAAAACGAGTAACAATGCCTAAATATTTCGAACGGACATTTCAAGGTTCAAAAAAAAAAAAAAAAGGCTTAAATTAATAATATACTGAGACGGGGAA
This sequence comes from Uloborus plumipes, assembly GCA_038373865.1. NCBI lineage: Eukaryota > Metazoa > Arthropoda > Arachnida > Araneae > Uloboridae > Uloborus > Uloborus plumipes. The sequence continues at coordinate 51,866 of JAXGGA010001847.1, forward strand.
GTTAACGGAAAGAGAGGACAAAATATAATATAGACTGCCACAGTAGGAAAAAAACCAAAAGCATTATTTAAACCAAGAGACGGATAAGTAAGCAAAGATAGCTGCAATAGTGCAACGATATCAAAGAAGGCCTGATAAGATGTAGGGCAATAATTATTTGAAACATTAATGACTGTTGATTAAATAAAAATTAAGAAAACTCTAATATTTCCAATCTTCAATTTAGATTGATTAAAAGCATAGCATAGACATCAGCATACATACACTGTTGAGCATTTTCCTAAAATGTTACGATAAAAGTTAGTGGCATCCATGTTGCCAGTAACTTTTATCGTAAAATCGCTTTTTACTGTAAAATTTTACGGATGAGAAAACGAGAGTTAAAAAGCGCGAGATGCGAATGGCAAGAATCGAGCTTGGAACCCAGTTTTTACACACAGCTTTGTTATCCACGATACCATATGAGACACATCAGGTGAGCAGAAATAGGGTGTCATCTGCATCGGACAGTAAAATTACGTGGTAATCAATTGCCGCTACAACCGCAATTTTTTATATTTACTATAAAAAATTTACTATAAAAAATTTCTGCACTCCAAATGCTACATTTGACAGGAACATTTTATGTAAAAGTTACCTGAATTTTTAACGATGTATAATGTTTTCCATCATTCTTTACGTTCAATCATCGTTTCGTGACAAATTAGGATCGCATGTCATGTCAAATCTCAGAAAGGTTACTCACTGCGCAACATAGTGACAAAACAAAACTCCGACTTACTAGCCTATTGTGATGAAAAACACATGAAATCTCATTGATAGCATTACGTCAAGCATTTTCGTTGTAATAGACCGAGATGTGTCAGTTGAACCACACCCATTTATGTCCCACTCAGGGAGTCATGTTTTATAAATCACGTAGTGAAGGCTTTGAATGAATGTTGCCTGAATATAATAATTGTAAGAAGAAATCGATTGGATATGTCTTTCGTTGATAAAATTTAATTGAGATAAATTGATTTTTATTTTTTTCAGGGAGATTTAAAACAATAAATGTTTTAAAATGAGAGTGTTTTATATTTTTGGATAAACAGACGTAAATATTTAACAAGCATATGGTGAAAAAAATGCTTTCAAATTGATGCTTTGAACAGAGGCAAGCCTAGGAAAAGCACTTTCCCTTATTTTCAAAAGTTTTAAAACTATCTAAAAAGCCATTCCAAGTAAAATCAATGAAAAAAGTTTTTCAGATTCCTTTCAAGTAATTAGAAGTTAATCCATGTATTGTTAAAGAAAAAAGTATTTTCAGATTGGTGAGGGACACCTTCTTGTGTAAGGCCACACAAAATTCTCAAAAGAGGGCAAAACGCGAAGCTCCACAGTATTCTTGTAAAAAATCATTTTTCATATATGCTGTAAGAGCTAGCGTACCTTACTGGATATCATGTTAAAGCAAGTTGAACACCCGTTTATGTAATGACACTTGAATAGGTTATGTAAGGTGAATATTTCATAGTATTTTAAAAAAGTAGTTCACTTTGAATATTTTCAAAAGTACATATTTCAAATCCTAAAAAAAGAAACAAAAAATATGAAGTGATATTTTTGTAGTAAACATTTCAGAATGTAATTGTCACAGGGAAAGTCCTAAAAAGTATTATGAAACATTTAGGTACCACAAGATAGTGTAAATTTCTCCCTATGCAATTGTGAGTCAGTAGGTAGTAGTTAAAAATCCATTCTTATATAGTGAGATGAAAAAAATATTAAAAAAAAAAAAAACATGTGTCTTTCGAAATTCAAAATTTTTATATAAAAACTATAGTGATAAGGCTACCTCTCGACACAAAAGCTTGCTAAATTTTCTTTATTTTAGTTAACATGAATAAAAGTTTAAGGTTTAAAGTGAAATGGGATTTTTCGCCAAATTACATGGCAAAATTTTGGGTCAAAATCAATCGCGTTTCCACTTTTTCCACATCTAATAATAGTCAAAGGAAGGATGTTTCCATAATTGCTTATCGACTAATAATTACACAGTGGGAAAAACTGCCATATACTACTGTTCTTTAATGTTTCATAATTAGTTTTTGATATGACCCCGTTGTGAAATTTCATTATGAAGTATTTACCATATATGCACCACGTGAGTAAAAAAACATAAACATATTTTTTTAGAGTTTTTAACAGTAGTGTCTTAAGAATATTGAAGGTCAAAAAAAAAGAAGCTTTTAATGAACATTCAACATAAGTATCACATAACGTTGCTAAGGAATGCATATGATAGCCGATTAAAAAAGCTTAAAACTAACACCTAATACACTCTTTAATTTTTATAGGGATCGAGAAAAATGAATTATTGTAAGTTTTAAAACTTCAGCTTTATTTTTTTGAGCACTTTAGCGCACCTTACATAAAAAATAACTGACAAAATGAGAAAAAATATTTTTGTTCCATGAGAATATACGTAGACTTAATCTGGTAAACTTTGACAGAAATTGATGATGGTCGAGTTGAGTCATTTTTTATTATAATTATCTTTTACTTAATTACTTAAATGAAAACTAAGAACAAGTCAATATTCTACAAACTAGTTTATTAATTAGAAATTAAATTAAAAACAAAATAATATCAAAGTGTCTTAAATTATTCTCAGCATCAAAACTGTCCTGTCGTGTATTACGTTGTGTTGTGTTATAAAACATCTCAGTTAATCTATAAACATTTGCATAACAAACATTGACATTGAATTTAAAATCTCTGTAAACATTCAAAAATAAACGAAACTAGAATTAAATTGTTTGAAATGTATTCAATCTTCTTTTAATTAAGATGTATTAAATTTCTAAACCTACTGATTCAATCTGTATGTAAAAGCTCTCTTTATATTCATTAAGGATGCTTAAAGGGATGTTTTCAGTTTCTTGGGAATGGCTGCATTCGACATTAATCAATAAAAATAAATCAAAGAGCTAGAGAGCTTACAAACTCTTAAATTAAATTTCTTTGTTTTTAAGTAAGTATTAAATTCAATTAATGTAATTATTTACGTAAGAGTAGAGCTATCTATCTGAGTAATGCAACCTCTAGGCAGTGCATTTCCTCGTATCATTTATTTATACATTTTTCATTTGAGATGTTAATTTCGTAATTTTTTGTGCATTTAATTTCAGTTTCTAATAATGGTTCAGTTTCATTTTTTTTCTAAACTAAAACAAATGTCAATGATGGCAAAAAAAGAATTTTTTTTTTTTTTTGGTTTTTAGTTTTTGTTTTACTGTTTACAATTTTTATAATACATTCACAGTACATAAAGACTTATATCTCTACTAAAGATAATTACATTGAAAACGTCAGATTTAGGTCTTGTTATGTTGCTCCTCATGTTTACAAATCTTGTACACAATTATATTCGTATCGTTATAATATTCAAACTCAGTTGTGACCCGCTTTATTAAATTGTTTTTAATTCTTTAAAAAAGTTTTTGAAAAATTTCAAACGTCTAAAAACCTATTTTGCTACCTTCTTTGCATTTATTTTCAGTTAGAGATTTTTTACTCATTAACGCACAGTTTCATATTTTTAGGGATGTGAGTAATTTGAAATAGATGTTCTCTCTTTATGCAATTATGAATCAATTGAAAAGGCATTTTAAATTGTTTTTGAAAACAAATAAAATTCCGATGCTTAACATTATTAACAAAAAAACCTTTTTGCCATAAATTAGTCTAATACTAATTGTGTTGTTTTTGCGCCTATGCGCTAAACATACTTAAAAGTTGTCACATTGAGAGTAAAACGTATTTTCGTTTTCAACTATTTAAAACAGTGAGTACCTCTTTTATTTGCGTCGGGCTAATATATGCGCCAATATAATTTATTCTTATTAAATTTGGTTTTGAAGCCTGTTTTATTTTTCTTTTTTCTTTCATTATTTGGAACAGTAGATAAAGTAATTATTTTTTTACTATGTAGGGCAATAACGACTTCAAGTTCAGGAGCAACATGAATGTTGTAAGGAAGACAAGGAGCTTTAATGCTTAGTTACAAACTATTACAACTTTTAAACGCTGAAAGTATACTTTGGCAGATACTCAAACACTTTAAGAATAATATTTTCCTTATCTTACATTATTACTCTAACTTGGGATGATTTTATACTAAAATAACAGTCACATTCTCTCAAGTTTTAACACTCTTTCCAATAAATACTAATCATTCTCACGAGTAACAGCTACTAGAAACTTTGTTCCAAGTCTGACAGCTCTAGCTAAATGATAATACGTGAGTATCAAAAGCTTATAGTAGCATGTGATAAAGAATGTATGAAACTCTCCTGGAATTTTAAATCTCCCAAACATAGTTCTTCATTTGTTTTATGCAAAGTATTCCAAGAGCGATTATAAAGGCAGTCTTTTGTGATAACTGTGGCGATGTGTCTGATTTTCAGACGTAAAAACATATCGTCATCTTGTAGTTCTAAACCTCCCTCAAACACGCACCTAATGTTTGACACGCTGAAATTATGACATATTTCTTTGTACAACTTTTAAAATTTAAACTGCAGATGCATGAAAGAATAGTTACGAAACTTTTATCATGGAAATGTTCATTTGTAATTTACTGCCGAAGAACTGCGTCCAACACAAAATATTCATCAGCTGAAAGTTACGAAAGTTAGTCATTTTCTCTTTCCTTGTCTTCTCTCTTTTTTAAATTAGGTGAACCGATTATCTGTGGATTACAATGTTTGATTTTACTTCTCGTAAAGTTACATTTTTATGTGTAAGTTAAAAAAAGAGAAAGAAATGCTGTAAAAGTACGTGAGATTGCTTAAAATGTACATTAATATTATTATTATCGATTGCCGTTACGTTTTGTAATCCTGGTGATTTTTTATTTATTTTATTTTATTTCATTTTATTTTATTTATTTATTTTTTTTTTTGGATCTTGAACTAAATGTTAAAATTTACGGGAAATATTAATGAATGATTCACTTTCACTTTGAACTGTGTTTTCTTGGAGGTATAACATGAATACTAACCTACATAAAAATTTTTATTTGTTTAAATTTGCAAAACTAATATGTAATTCGTTAAGAACATTTATACATGGACTGTTTTTCCTTATGACCTTGCATAAGGCAACTCAAGCATAAGAAGCAAGTATTAGGAATCTTTAAAGCAAATATAACCATTTATCCTCAAAATTATTTTTTTTAATGTGTTTCTATGTTTTCTTATTGCACTAAAAAGCATATACACTGAAGTGACAAAAGTCATGGGATACCTCTTAATATCGTGTCGGCCCTCCTTTTGCCCGGCGAAGTGCAACAACTCGACGTGGCATGGACTCAACAAGTCGTTGGAAGTCTTCTGCAGGAATATTTGAGCCATGCTGTCTCGATAGACGTCCATAATTGTGAAAGCGTTGATGGGGCAGGATTTTGGGCACGAACAGACCTCTCGATGGTGTCCCATAAATGCTCAATGGGATTCATGTCGGGCGATCTAGGTGGCCAAATCATTCGTTGGAATTGTCCAGAATTTTCTTCAAACCAATTGCGAACAGTTGTGGCCCGGTGACATGGCGCATTGTCATCCATAAAAATCCCATCGTTGTTTGGGTACATGAAGTCCATGAATGGCTGCAAGTGATCTCCAAGTAGCTGCACATAAGCATTTCCAGTCAATGTTCGGTCCAGTCGCACTAGAGGACCAAGTCCATGCCATGAAAAAACAGCCCACACCATTACGGAGCCACCACCAGCTTGAACAGTGCCTTGCTGACAGTTTGGGTCCATGGCTTCGTGGGGTCTGCGCCACACTCGAACCCTACCATCGGCTCTTACCAGCTGAAATCGTGACTCATCGGACCAGGCCACGGTTTTCCATTCATCTAGGGACCAACCGATATGCTCACGTGCCCACGAGAGTCGCTGCAAGCGATGTCGTTCTGTCAGTAAAGGCACTCGAGTCGGTCTTCTGCTGGAATAGCCCAAGAAATCCAAATTTCTCCGCACAGTTCTAGCAGACACGTCCATTGTACGTCCCACATTGATTTCTACGGTGATTTGACGCAGTGTTGCTTGTCTGTTAGAATTTACGACTCTTTGCAGACGTCGCCGGTCTCGATCTTTAAGTGCAGGCGGTCGACCACTGCGCTGTCCATGGTGGGATGTTATGCCTGAAATTTCATACTCTCGGCACACTCTTGACACAGTGGATCTGGGAATGTTGAATTCTCTAACGATTTCCGAAATGGCATGACCCATGCGTCTAGCTCCAACTAACATTCCGCGTTCAAAGTCTGTTAATTCACGTCGTGCGGTCATCATCACGTTAAAACCTCTTCACATGAATAACTTGAACAGAAATGAAAGCTCTGTAAAAGCACTGCGCATTTATACCTGTTCTATGCGATGCTACTGCCATATGAAAATTTGCATATTGCTATCCCATGACTTTTGTCACTTCAGTGTATATATATGTCTTTCAAAGAACAAAAAATCATGCAGTGTAGGGTTAATAACTCATCACATGTTAATGATTTTCCATATGCATTGACAACTTTTGCCTTAAAAAACTTATGAATAATTTCAGGCTATGTTTTGATTTCCGAAAATGCTGTTTTTTTAAATTACATAAATAATTTATAAAAAGTTGCTCCATCTTCCTCCTTCTCTCTTTTTTTTCCTTGAAAAGTGCATCGCATAAGATTTTTGAAACCAGGAGCAAATTCTTTACTAAAGATCATATATCAATCTAATAATATGCCATGCCTTCCGAAACATAAGAGTATACAACAAGAAACTTTTTATGCTCTGAAAGTGCTACATCGCGGACACTGAATAATTCAAACTGTTTTTAGAGTAAAACTTGCAGCCTTGTCATGTAACATGTAAAACGAAGAAAAAAAGCAAAAATTTCTTTTCAAGGCGGTGATTATGCGATAAAAAATAGTTAATCAATGCAGATACTTTCTTTTTAGAAGCAAATACCCTCTTGGGAATCATGAATATTCTTTTAGAGTATTAAAACTATTTCCCGATATGCATAATTTTAATCCAATAAATTCTGCTTAACATTGTAGTCTTACTACTATTTATTATGCAATAAACTAAAAAAAGTAAATCAAAAAAAAAAAAGTCAAGATATAGAGTTTACTGTAGGCATACACTAAAAATTTTGGTGTGATCTTACCCCAAAAAATCAGTGGCAGCATTTCTGCATCGAACGTTCTTGAGTAGTTTGACATATAGAACTGGTGTAAAGTATCGCACCGCTTTGGGGAAGTTTCATCATATTTTAATGTTACTAAGTGGTAACGTTTCATAAATGGACGTGTAAAGTTACGCCATAATTATCTGTAGGCTTGAAAGTTTACACAAAAAAAGGTTATGTCAGACTTTCTTAGACGGTTACTCATTTTTAAGTGCAAATTCACTGTTATTTAAAGTTAACATTTCGACGATTTAAAAATCCAAAGTCCCAGACAAAATGTATTGTTATTAAAATAGCTTCTTCAATAAAGGTGGAATCAATGTATATAGATATATATATTTTGTAAAATGAACTACATTTACGAAATAAATTTCCTATACACCTTTACATTCCAAGAGAAAATATGAATTTTCGATGAGATGATTTGAACAAAAGCTTTATTTATTGCCATACAGCCTCAAGTAATTTAAATCAACTAAGCCGTCGAATAACATCTTGTCAGTTATCGTGTTTCATGCTGTTGAACCTTTTCAATTAATACGTATTCAATACATGTGAGGAAATAAATATGTCAAGTTTTAATGGATCTTATACTAAGAAAATTTAAGTCTTGTGTAGTAACATTACGCGTATGAAAAATTGTAGATAATATTTCATTATAGTTGTTTGAAAACATTAGGAAATACAATTTCAATACAGTTTATTCAGAATCTTATCTGTAACATTTATAAAAGGAGATTTTCATTACATTACCTCAAATGTGCAAAGTGTATGTAATGAAAGTACGCTTTCAAGTAATATGAATGCTTTTAATTTGACAATGTTAGAATAAATTAAAATATATTTGCGCAAACGTTAAGATTTCATAACTTACATTTTAAATCATTGAATTCTGAACATTATCACATTTAGTTTTCATGCATTTTTTTTCCACGGAGGGATTGGTGGATTTATCATAGCAGTTCATACATGCATAGATTTTTATATACTTGGAATGGCAATTTGTTTTTGAAGACAGTGGTTCTGACGGTTTAACCGTCAACATCGCTGTGCTCCCGCCTACAGGGCAAATTGGAAAAAAAAATAAATAAATAAAAATGCCAAAGATATAAAAAAAACTACATATCCAAAGTTACTGAGGAAAAAAATGCAATAGCAATACAGCATAATAAAATAATTGAAAGTATCGCATCAGGCAGTTATCACAAACGGTATAGTATATGTATATAGTCGAATTGAAAAATACGAGTAAAAATTTACTTTCAGATCCCAACAGTAACTTCAACCTTCGATATTATATGGCAAATGGCAGTGCATTGTGATATCAATCAAAAAAATCTACTAGGAGTATGCAGTCGCGGATAGCGTGAGCTGATCCTGCACCTTTAAAGAGTAATTATAGGATTTAAAGCAATACTAATTATATGTATACATGGTACAGAAAGATCAACTGCAAGCATCAATCAGAAATTGAAAAATTCAAAATTATTTTCCATTAATTTTAAAATTTTAAGTATTTTTCTTTAGTTCAAGATATAGAAACAACAAAAAAAGTCCTTTTTGCTGAAGTTATGCGGAAGAAATTCAAGTTTTCTTTAAAAAGCAAACTCAGGGCACAGATTCTTTGCTTAATTTTTAGAGATTTACGACGTTGCCGAAGAAGAGCATGCATAGTAAATTTCATTCCCGCTGTTAAACAATGTCATTAATTATGTTTTACTAGCCACTTTTTGCTGAACATTCCACATTTAAAAAAAACGTCGTTAAAAAGCAGCATTTTATTATCCTTTGCAATTAGCATACTCAAAATGTTGCCTAGTGTTAATCATCCAAGATATGACGAAGTTTTTTTTTCGTTAAACACTAATACAGAATTTATTACTTGCAAATACGAAAACAATGTTCCGAAAGTATTGTTATTTATCAATACTTTGACGTTAAGGATAAAACTTCGTTTGAAAAAAAATACTATTGCGACTTTTATTTAATAAATATTAATAACAGTAATGTCTTGGATTTGCTTAAAATCATAAGTTAAAATTGAACAGCTTGCTTCCAAAAGGCTTTAAATCAAAATGTTCAAGCTTGACTTTTTGGTGGAAAATGTATCTTGCCATGTTTTACAATGTATTCACAGTAAGTAAAAGTTTCAAACAAAGCTTAGTGGTATTGGGAACAGGGTGTGAAATCCGTGTTTTTCTTAAGTTAGTCCTTACAAGTAATTTTTGTGCTAAAAGGGATTATTTTAAGAAGATTCTTGTACAAACTGTAGTTTTGTCCTTACTTTAGGCTTATCAGCGGCATGGCAAAGCTTCAGGCAAATAAGCTCTTATAAAAGCTGAGAATATCCACACTGTAGTATTAGCAAGCCAATGAGAGGTCTGCAAGCTTGGTACTTTTCTTAGATTATTCCCAGCTGCTCGGTTATGCCTATTTCATACTGATAAGCCAAATTTAACGATAAAGCTCAGCATTCTGTAACTAAGCTATTTGGTACGCTTTTCATTCCCTCTTTGACTCCGGCTTTGTGTGTGTGTGGGGGGGGGGGGGGATTTTTTGCATTTAAGTGTAAAATAGATCATTCTGTGTACATCCAAAACCTCCGGCATTGGATGCAAAGGTTCTACTTCAGAGCTACGGATTTCTTAGAGTGCTTCGTGATGTACATGGTCATCTGGGTACAAAAGTTTTGATCGCCAAGTGTAATAACTAGTTTTTCTAGTTGCGAACAATCTTAGAAAGTTTAAACAAATGTCCAATGATTATCCTTCATTGAAACATATTGACATATAAAAACGTTTTTTTTTCCTTCTCTCCCCTTTAACAATAAATATACGTTATTTAAGCAAACTGTGTAGTAATACTAAAATGGATTTGTATAATTTAAACATGTTTACTGGATTTTTGTTTCAAATTGCATATTGTAAATTTTTTGTGAAAAAATAGCGTCGGTTAAATTATCACTGTAACAATAAAGTAAATCGCTAAAAACAAAAGATCTCATTATTCTTACATTCGCTCAAGATCTGAGCAACTTGTAATGTTACTGTAGAAGAAATGGGTCCTTCACAAATATTACGCTCATCTCACACTGGAAAAAGGAAAATGGATCAAACCAACTAGAGGTGTATTTTTTTAAGCTCATATCACACGTAACGATATCCCTTCAACTTTGCTACAACTTCGATGCGCTTCAACCGAAAGAAGTCCTTTAGGGTTGCTAAGCTCTCAGAGAGAGTTGAATCGGCTAGAAACACAATGCTAACGCGAAAGTTTCTGTGAAATAAAGATTTTTTTTAAAATAAAGTTTTTTTTTTAATAAATTTTTTTTCTTAATAACTCACCTGAAGTTATTCTTATATTTTCATCCATGCTATGACTCCACTGCATGTCGATATCGCTATAGACGGCCATATTGTTTTCCGACGTCATTTGGACAATGATTGCAGCCTCCTGATTGGCTGATTTTGCCGGAAAGTTGAACTCCATGCAACTTTTTTGAGAAGAAGGAAAACAGTTGAAGCGAATACTTTGGAGTCTGAAAAGGAATGCATGCAGGGATTTTCCAGTCAAAATTGCGCAATCGCGGTTGAAGCGCATCAAAGATGTAACAAAATTGGAGTAATTTCGCTACGTGTGATATGCCCATTCGACTCTTAAGAGATTGCAATGGAATACAGAAGTAGATAGAGATCATAAAATATTTGAACATGCGATAATTTAGAGAAAAAAATTTACAATAAAAGAAATGAGACTTTTCTGTTTCTTAAAATATCTGACACTCGTGGTATAACTGAGTCCGCGGTATACCGAGGAGTGATATAACGAAATTCTTATACATAGCTACCAATAAGTGACCCATTTTTTTCCTTCGAAATTCCTTCAAATAAACAATGAGTACCTAAATAATTTGGAAATTATTATTATTTGTATAATGAAGCCATTTCTTTATCTTGGTGAGCATGAAATGTGCAGAAAAAGAAATTTAAAATTTATCCCACCTTCAAGGCATAACGTATGGGAAGCATGAAGGAAAAGACGAGGACAAGAAAGCATTCGAAATGCGACAAAGGATTTAAAGAAAAAATTAGGAGATTTAACAGAGTTCGAAAAGTATTGGAAATGCATTAGTAAGAGAAAACATGGCATTTGAAATGATGAACTCAAAAACTTCAGTCTTACTTTAACGAGGTTTTACTCAAATGTTTTTAAACGAAAATCCATTCATATTTTACATGAATAACAACTATATAAATTGAAAAATGGGAAGGAAACAATTTTATTCCTGCATACTACCCGTAAAAGAAGGAATGCAACTAGATATTTTATCACATTTTTGAAGCATCTTTACGACAAAAAAAAAAAAAAAAAAAAAAAGCCAATTTTAGTTTTTTGATCTTTAATAACTGTCACATTGAAGTCACATAACGTAGTCAAATTGTAAAATCCAACATCCGTGCTGTTGTAAATATTTTCCTTTAAAAAGCATTAAGCATTTACTTTCTTAAGTTTCCAAAGACTTCGAAACCCTTCTTCGAAACTTTGAAATTTTAAGAAAATTAGTTACTGTATTTAGTGGAAACAACTCTATTATTTTGCAGAGTAATAGTTATAATTAATTGCTCTTTGGTGATTCAAGTAATGTTTATTACTTGGATTTATTTTTGCTAAAATCACTGTAAATAAGAAATGAAAGTTGTGTAAGCCATTTTAACTTCTCACAGCGCATTCTCCCGCCCCATGTGCAACGTAAAAGTAGCAAAATTTGAGAAATTTATTTTAACACCATAAACACAATCTACAATTTTTGGGGAAATTCATGGTATCAACTATCAAAAGTGTGAAATGACAAAAAAAATGACTCTTAATTGTTCATTTGTTGCGGAATAAAGAGAAGTAAGGGTAGCTTTAGTTGTGCGCATTTCGGAAAAAGATACAATAATTTCACTATTCTGATAACATTTTTTAATGACCTAATTCGGTATTTAAAAATAATTTTTTTATACACTTTAAAATATATGTAGATATGAAATATATAGTAAAAATAAACTCAATTGTCGTTCATAATTTGATTAAAAAAATACACGGCTAAAAGATTAAAGACGATTTGAAACAATATAAAATGGTAGCTTTTGATAAAAAATCTATCATAATATATTTATCTTGTTCCTGAAGTTTAAATTTACATACACTTTTTTTTGCATATGTTTTTACAAAAAAAAAAAAAAAAAAGAAAGAAAGAAACATTTTTAACTTAAGTAAAAATGACTTGTAGCACTTTCACTTAGATGAGACATTTTCTTACAGCTATAAAAATAATACTTGATCCAAAAGTAAAAGTCTTCTTTTCGAATAAAGAAATGAAATTGTGACTTTTCTGGAAGAAAAGCATTTCTTTACTGACATAGTGTTATGGGTCCTCTTGTAAAATTAGGTGTTACCTCCTATAGTAGGCGGTAATGGTGAGAGTCTCCTCGTGGTGAGTCCTAGGTCATGCTGAGTTCTCACCTGACAAACCTTATGAATGTTTGGCTAGATATGTACAGGGTGGTTATAAATTAACAGGAGGTGTTTGGAGCCCTATAGCTCGCGAACTACTGGGCGAAATATTGCCGAAATTCGTGAGTGTGCATATTAGACCATGGGATCTTGGTTTCATGAATAAAAAAAATTAGTTTGAAAAATCACCACCAGGGGGAAATTTGGCGCTGTAAAAGTGTATTATTCTGATTATCGAAGAATTAATTGCTACTGACAAAATATGCATCCATTTTATTTGCAAAAATGACTATTCTACGGCGATCATATTAAACCTCATTTGCAAAGCACAATCATTTTTGCTTGGCGAAATTGATTTATACAGCATCTTTTCAAGTTTAATTCGCGATATTCAGTGTAATACACTTTTACAGCGCCAAATTTCCCCCTGGTGGTGATTTTTCAAACTAATTTTTTTTATTCCACAAATCAAAATCCCATGGTCTAATATGCCCCGCTCACGAAATTTGGCAATGTTTCGCCCAGTAGTTCGCGAGCTAGAGGGCTCCAAACACCTCCTGTTAATTTATAACCACCCTGTACATGGTTAGCTGCTTTAGGGTAATAAATTAAACTTTGCGTCTATACAGGAAAAAAATGAACGTTGTTTTTACAGTATAATACAGCTAATTTTATAGAAATTTTACAGTAATAAACTGTAAAATAGCTAATTTTACAGAAACAAACTAAAATTGCTAGTTTTACAGTTTATTACTGTGCATTTTACAGTTTAAGCTGAAATCTCTGCTTTCAGTATTATATATTGTAAAAACCACACTTTTTGCATTGTAGAGTCCTAATTGGTTTAAAGAGCAGAAGCCATCAGCTTCAACATACAGGAGGACTGCGTACTACGCGCTTTGCCTCCTTACAAACACAGGATGGATTTACGGCACAGAGAGGATGAAATAACATCTATGGGCAAGGCGGGATTCGAACCCGCGACCACTTACTTACGAGGAGAGTACTCTACCTCTAGATCCACGTGGCCCCCTAAACTAAACATGATATTTAAAAACAAATCTGCAGCAATAGGCGATTTTATTTTTATTTTTTTGAAATGACCACACTAGAATTAGGTTGGATCCAATACTTGTAAAAATGCAACACAAATTTTGTTTCATTGTGTTATTATATTGCGTGAGACTAATATAATTTACTGTTAAGAATTTCAAGCTTCACACTTATTGTGTCATAATACATTAGGATTCATTGTAATTTTATGATACTGTTAAGATTATACTGATCTCTGTAAAATTCCGGATAAATATTTATCTGAATAAAGTAGTAATATCCTCTTATTAATAAAGCATAGAAAAGTTGCCGCAGAATACTCTTCGGTTTTCTATTTAAAACTCTAAAGATAAAAAAAAATCTGCAGATTTATTTATTTATTTCTTATACCCGTATTTATTTAACTTTCTGAATATCAGTAACTAAAATACAAGATGGAAAGACAAAATCAAAATAATTACCATGCCATTCCATAACATATTTGCCTAATTTTACAATGCTCATTATCATTCAATATTCAACTTACTTAACTTTTAAATATTCTCTACTTTATTTATTCTTTTCTCGATCAGAAAAGCACGGCAAAATTTATCCAACTACTTATAAGGTAAGTGCAAAACCTATATCTATTTTTCCCCAAAGATTCATAAAAGAACACTTTTTAAATAATTTAATTCGTATTTATTAAAAAAAATAGTAAAATATCCGTACGGAATTGAAAAACAAATCTACGAAGAAAATTATAACTCATTAAACAGTCTGTACTAAAACTCATCACTCAAAACCCTTTTTGAATGTTGTGCATTGTACTATTTTTTTTTCAAAAACGGCAAGTTACAAAAAATACTCTAAATAGAAAAAAGGGGGGGGGGGAATCATTTTTTAAGAGATAGTCTTCAAAAGAAAATTATTTTCTTTCTTTACTCGTAAACGCATTTTACTTACGATGTGAAGTATCGAAAACGCATTAAAAAGATAATAATCTCCAGATTCAAAGTAATTCAATTCAAAGAGAATTTTTGAAAGTTTCAGATATTCAATTATTATTTTTTTAGAAAAATATGTAACCAAGCGTTATGAGTAAAATAATATTTTTAATGGAAAATGAAGGAAGTGCATACTATATCTTTAAAAAAATTCTTGAAATAGGGATTTCTATTTTAAAACGAATAATTTTAAAGTATGAAAATATGTATTTCTTTGGGTGTGTCTTTGGGCATAGTTGTCTTAAGCAAAATTATATTCTTTAGACAGAGGACCTAGAAAATATTGAAAATAAAACTAGAACGTCAGGAATTTTTCATAACTTCTCCAAAAAATTTTTCTTTCTTTCTTTTTTTAAATCGGGTTCAGTAGTAGCGCATCACGCGTCCAGACCGCAGTCTCGGGTGCGATTAACTCAGGCTTCATCTCTCAGTGAGCGAATAAAATGCATAACAAGAGTGCTTGGGAGCTAAGCCCTCGGGGCTCCACAATCAAAACAATGAATTTTTGGAATTGTCAAACAACTCTTGCCGTGAAAATATGGTTCAATGTTTAATTTTAAATCAATGTAATTAAAAAAAAAACAATTTTAGGAGCATTAACACAAATAAAGTCTACTTGAATGTGGAAAAGGTTTCCATTGAAAAGTTTAGCATTTATTAAAGCATTTATTAAGTGTCAAATCAATGCGAAGATAAATAATGAGGAATACTACTATTAAGTACCCTTAAAGCAACTACATTATAATTAGAAAAAATGCATTACTTTGGGAAAATTGTTTATTTTAGCAGTTTGTTAAAGCACTGTAGTTTTCATATTAAAATTTCTTGAAGACATTATTTTGCCTTTACGTATGCCATAAATGAAATTCATGTCATTTTCAATTTGGTCCATTATTATCAACTACTATTGATTGAGGGAAGTTATTAAAATAGGTGATACAAACACAAACACAATAACGCTTTTATTATCCTTCCTTTGTACCCCCACGGGGCTCATAAGTCCCGCTTATATTAATTTAGTATTACGAATCCTAAATAGCTGGAATCATGCTGAAGCTTTTAAGTACCACTTCTTGTACTTGCTTGTCTTGCTGAGAGGCTAACAGATGGTACTTGCGATCGGAAACAATTTTCTTAGGGGTCCTAAGTCGTAGGGGCCCCTAGCTCCTACTGATTTTCAAAATAATTAGTCGGTATATATGTATTTAACCCATTAATGCGTGATATTTTTTTTTTCAAAGATATTTTGTATACTGGTTATAAACTGTTTAATGAACAGGAAAAATAATTAAAAAAATATCATGTAAAAAATAATTTGTTTATGAAGGAAAGAAAACTCGTCCCTTAAAAGTTCCGATAGACCCCAGAGGGTACATACTGTTTTTACAAAAAAAAATTTCTGCCTACGGTATAATATTTAAAAAGACATTTTATAAGAAGAAATAAAATCAGCAATTAACATAAACTGGGAAGCTGGGAATAACTTTGAAAACTAAGCTCTTTTTCTTGAGATTTTGAACGACGTTATTTTTGATAAAGATCATGTTAAAGCTACTACAGAACACACTTTACAATGGTTATATGCTGCAATCTATTAATAATGAATTGAAGCAATACCAAGGTACTAATTGAACACTATTTTTTGGTTGAAATGTTCATTTTGGGGAAATTCAGACCCTTTTTTGGACCGTCCCTAAAAAGGGACGCTAAGCATTAATGGGTTAATGTATTTTCAACTGAAAAAACTAAAAATATTTATAAAAATTCTATGTTAAATTAATTTGGGACATAAAGTGTTAAATTATGAGAAAAGGGTAATAGAAAAAACAATTTACATTTTGAAAAACAACTTAACTGGTTTTTAGATATCAATCCCCAAACTATCTTTAACACATATTAAAACGATTTGTAATCAACTGTCACTTGCTAAAAAAGCTACTACTTATTATGATTTCATCTAGCCGTTATTTGGTAGAAAGTGGTAAATGAAGTACCGAATGGAATCGTCAAGAGATATAGAATATGTGGCTAAAACAATTGAGAAATTTCTATCTTGAAGCTTTACAAATTATCTTCTTTATTTTTAATTCAAACATTTTCTTAGCTTCTAAATACAATATTTTTGTGAATTATGTCTGGCATTTGTTTTTTTTTGAGTTTAATATACGGCAAAGAACATATATTATAAAGTTTGATGTCTTTGAACATCGTTTTTTTTAGGAGGCGGGTGCGATGTATCAATACCATCGATGTTTAAATTTTCAACATCGATTGCACTACTAGCTGTTATAGAAGAGAGAAGATCCTTCTTTATCTCTACTGGAGTCATCCCTCCTCTTTTTTAAGTATTGGTGCATACAGTGGCTCGCAAAAATGTTCGTACACCTTAAAAATTTGTATTGAAACCAAAATTTCCTGGAACTGAAATTGAATATGAAGACCAATATTTTTCACATCATTTCTGAGTCATTCTAAATAAATCTCAGTGTTTGTTTTTAAATATAGGCTGATTTTCTTTTACGAAATGAGTCAAAAAGTGAAACGATAGAGAAATAACACGCCACAAAAATCTTCGTACACTTTAATATTTCCGGATAAATTCCTGATTTAAATAAACACCTGTCATTTTTTCATTATTTTTGCATTGTATTGGCACTTAAAAAGAGCTTGGTTTTAAAATTATGCTATTTTATTCCGAAACAATCTACTTATTATTTTTAAATGTCTTATATTCCTCATAATAGTAGTAAATCGGCTGGAAATATCACTAAATAAGTTTATTTCTGTGGCTTGGTTCTAAGAGGGCCAATGTCAATTTTTCCACATTCTGTGTTATTTACATCAAAAGTTTCCAATTTAGTAAAACTCTAATTCTACAAAGGCCAATGTCTAATATCAAACTAAAATTGGTTGTATTGTTGTAGTAGCTTTAAATCCAAAATGGGCCAATGTCATAATATTTACATAAAATAGTATCAGGTTAAAAAAAAATCATATGATAAAATAAAGTTTCTTTGCACTAACAATAAACAAATACCAAAAAATAATAATGGGAATCTTAATATAAGAAAGTTATAGCATTCTAAAAAATCTCAAATATCTTTCATCGCCTTTTTCTCGAAACTAACATTTTTGACTTAGGCACTTTTAGAACCAAGCTACAGATTTATACTACTATTTAGTATAGTATGTGGTAAGACTTTTGAAGAAAAAAACATAACCCAGAAAGCAGTCCACCATCATGTGGAAACGAAAGACAGAAAATCGAATAAACAGTCTCAGAGAATAACGGTCCACAAAAAGGAGGAGGCTCTGTCAAATGGTATTAAAACTGCCGAAACAATAAGATAACTCATTAAAACCCGCTCGAAGCGAATTCTGTAATAGTATAAAAGTAATGTATATTTCTCTTTATAAAAGTTCTCTGCTTCAAACTGAAAGTATAGCTTTATTTAGACGCTTAACTAAAAAGTCATATTTCGGTTTTTTTACACTCGTATTCTTATCTACTTTAAGAACAAAAACAAAAACTACTTACACTTTTTAAACATCAAAAAAACCCAAATCTTATTAATCATTGTAACTATTCCAAACAAGTAAAGTAACTAATTTAATCAGAAAAAAATAGTTTCTCTTAGGGGATTAGTTTTTGCATGGTTATCTCAGAAAACAATATTTCACCCATGCACATATCATTAGGAAATGGCTGTGGCATTTTTTCTTTGTGATTAATCGGTAGGAACATTCATAATTGAAAATAAGATAGGGGTCTTATCTCTACGAGACGCCATTAATCGGAAAATGACAAGCATGGAATGGAACAAGAAAACTTATAGATTTTTACAGTCTTCGATGGCATGTTTTTGGGTTCACGGAAGGCTATCGGAAGCTTTTAGGAATTATCTATCTTAAAGGGATTGCTAATTTATTTTCTTGTCTAATGATTTGGAATTTTGTTGTATATCGACGTTACAGATTTAAAAAAAAACATATATTTTCAACGGTTTTAGCTTTTCGTTCAACAGTTTTTTTTTTTGGGGTTTATCGAAAAATAATGTAGTCTTTTACACCGCTATAGCTTTAGAGATTGCTTGTCTAAACGCAAACTTTATTGCAATTGATAGTTTACAGTTTTCTTTCAAATGCAGTTTTTATTAGAAAAGTCCTAACTTATACCTCGGAAATACCATGATACATGTTTTAAACATGTATATCATTAAATCATTCATTCATCATCATTCATATAAAAGTCACTTACATGAATTCCTTTTTCATCTTTTGCTATACTTTTTGTTGTTACAAAATATGTCAGTTTAAGTAATCAGCTGTGATCTAAACGTTACGTAGTAATATCAGTAATAATAACCAATCAACAATAAAAACAAAATCGATTGTGATCTTTGCTCTAATCTTAATGGAGAGATTTATTTTAACTTGCTTTCATTTCTCTTTGTTATTCTTTTTTTTTCTAGTTGGAAGAACATTATGTTTTCATCTACGTCTTAGGATTTATCCTGAAAAACAAAACCGTATTATCCAAGTTCTGTAAACCTATCATATTGTAGCACGTGGTACATCCTGAACTGTGCAGAAGCGAAACTGTTTCATCCAAGTAGTATTAAAGTATGGTATTACTGATTGTAGTCCAAACAGAATGTATCGTTGTAGAAGTAAAACAGATTTGTGTGCTCCAAGCAATGAAAAATATCGCCTTATAGGTCATGGTAAATCCAAGGATGCTTCCGTCCAGAAACAAAACCATTGTACCTAAGTAAGTGCAAGCGTATTCTATTTCAAAATATGGTTCCAGAACAAAATCTTCTATTTTTCAATAGTGTAAAGTTATCACTTTGCAGATTGCGGTTCGTTAAGGTCATTTCTATAAAGGAAAAAAAACCGTTTTGCGTAGTTGTATAAAAGCATCGTATCGAAGACCGTGGTTCAGGATGTCCCCACTTTCCAGTAAAATTTAGAAAATACCGTGGTCTACCTGACGGAGAAATACTGACTGTACAACCACCGATGAGATAGAAAAGCAAACATCAATTTTATAAACGGAAACTAATAACGTGGCCAAACTATCAGTTACTTAAGCCGTTTGTGAAAACTCATGTTCCCCTTATGTTTAGTTTACTGTATCACAAAACCAGATGTTCCAGTTTAGGAATGCCTAAAAGATGTATGCTAAACATAAATTGACTGATCTTTCCACTTCATTTCAGGTGCCATCTAAAGGTTTTTACTTCGTAAAGTTCGCTTTATTAAAATTAACTAAAACTTCTGCTTTTAGTATTACCCTGTAAAAACAGCCGCTTTTGCAGAATGTGGTGAATTTTTGCACCAGCAAAAAATTCAAGCTATCAGTGCATAAACTGTTTTTCATATAAAACGCTTAGTAATAATTAAACCTTTTGTTAATATATATTCTGAAGTTAAAATTTCATTGCACAGTTTGTTTTCATCCGTCGTAAAATCATGCTACGCTAAGAGACACATTTTGTATAATTCCTAATTTGTTTCACTTACAATCCTGTTTTTAACTTCACTAAGTTGTGCACATAAGCCAATGCCTATTTTAATGTCACAATTTAATATCAAAATGTATGCGCTTTTTTAAGTAACATATTAAGTTTGGGCATTTATCGAAATCCACTTTCATAACTTGAGATTTACGTAAAATCCCTAAAATTTTAAAAGAATTTCCCAGAATCTTTTTTTTTTTGCTGTCATTTAAACTGGAGATAATGCTTAAATTTTGCGACATTTCACTGCACCCACTTTTAATCTGCATTAATTCCTGTGTAACATGCATTGGGTTAAAGTAAATAAACTATATGAGCCAATATTTAGAAAAGTGCCAATTTGAAGTTGCAGTTTTCTGAAAAAAAAATTTTTTTGCAGAAAAAAACTAATATTGGATTTTAAGTCTATATTGGATCTAAATGCAAGAAAATAAAAGGGGGGAGGTCAGGGAAGTTATTTACCCCTCCTTAGATTACTCACTTTTAAGCCGTTACAGATCTGATGTTAATATGAGCTACATATTTGAGTTTAGGTTTTCAGTCTTCGTTAACAGTTCCAAATATGATATCATTTCCTTGCATTTTTAACACAGAATTAAGATAATTATATTAATATATATATATTAGGCTAAGAAATCAAATTTCATTGTAAAAAAGCATTTCTTGGAAATAAAAATGAGAGATAAGACTTTTAGATAAAATAAATTATGATATTACCAAATCCAAGCTAATAAAACATTTGTTTTGTTTTGAAACAACACACAACTTCAACTTTTTCTACACACAACTCTGCTGCTTGCTTTTCTTGAATTAGTTGCAGGAAATTTAATTTCTTGATCAGAAATTCAAATTTAGCATGCTAGTTATTATCTAGTTATTTAGCGAAGTTATGAGAAATTGAAGCACCAAAAATGAATAAATAAATAAATAAATAAATAAATAAATAAAATAAATAAATAAAATAATAATAATTAATTAACTTAATTTCTGCAGTGTCAATTTTTCTTATTTTACTAACTTCTATTGTTAGGTCATACAAACCACAAATGAAGCAATTGTACTAAAACTCAAAGCTTTTCATTTTTTAAGAACAAAAATATTCAATATATATGGCTAAAACCTATGATTTTTGCTTTTTATAATTTTGAAACGTGTGAGTTAGTTCTATAACATATTCGCTGTTTTTCAAAGTTACCGCTCTGACTGTTACCGATCTGACAAACTGACAAAGTTTTTTTTTTTATTTCCGAGTCGATCGCACTAAACCAAAATCAAACACGTGATTTTTTTCACTTGTAATAAAGGACTATACTTATATATGAAATAATTTTTAAAATAATAAAAACTGCGCATTTTAGAGCTTGTTACCGATCTGATGACTCAAATGACACACATTTTATAAAAACACTTTAAAAAATCTTACCTACAATTTTCGATGCAGAAATGCAAATTTTTATTTACGATTCGATAAAACATCCCACCAGGCACTCAGTATCACGTGGTATAGGTGCAGGAAATAATTTTGGGAGCCTAAACATAGATCGGAAGTTATTGTTACCACTCTGACGGCGGAACTTGGGACACGCTTATTTCGCATCGGCTAGAAAATCAGAAATCGATTGAAACAAAAATGAAGTAAAATATTAACAAAGGGGTAAAAATAGAATCGTTTTTTGTGCAAGTGCGTTTTTTTGGGAAGTTAGAAAGTGCGCAGGACCTGTTTGCATGCTAAGCTTTGCTACTGGGCACACGTTACCGATCTGATTTTTGATGTATAAAAACAATATTTTCTGAAGAAAAATTTTTTTTTTTCAGATGTTATTAGATGAAATGAAAGCAGAACCTTATTCTTTTTGGGGGAAATTATTTTTTTAACTAGTTATTGAAATACTAGTGAAAATTCACTTGGGACTCAAATTGGCACTTTTCTAAATATTAGCTCATATATTAAATTAACTATATATAATTGTACCCTGTAAAAAGTAGATATTTTTACAGTATTATACTGCTAATTTGACAGTAAGTTTACTGTAATAAACTGTAAAACTGCTAATTTTATAGTAGTTAACTGTAAAATTGCTAGTTTACAGTAATAAACTGTGAAGTTGTTAACAGTTTAATTGTTAATTGTTTAACAGCTTATTACGGTACTTTCTAGAGTTTTAATTTGAAACATCTTCTGCCAGTATTATGCTGTTGATTTTACAGTATAATATAGCTAATTTTATGGCAAAACTGCTTATTTTACAATAATAAACCGTAAAATAGCTAGTTATACAGTTTATTACTGTGCTTTTACAGCTTTTAATTGGAACTTCTGATGCCAATATTATCGTGTAAAAATAACAGCTTTTTTTTTTGTAGTGTACGATTTTGTGCTGCAATTGTATTTTGTAAATGGGTTATATCAGGTTAGTTCTCCCCTAACATGAACATTTCCTGGGAGTTTTTTAGCTATAAACACCATAATAGCACTGGTTTTAAACTACTGCTTCTAAGTGGGTTTGACCTCTTTTCGGTGCACCTTTTTAGAAACGCATTTGCACTAAGATTGATACTATGAGTTGACACCATAAAAATCCATGATTTTTTAATAATATTTGAAAAATATAATAACTGAAGTAACACACTGCTTAGTATGAAATACATACACGTGTAACACCATTAGAAAACGCTATGCTCCTATGTTTTCAAATTGTTGTTAGCTTAATATTGACGGAGACTTGAAGTGCATTTTGTTTAACGTTAATATTTTGATAAATACTCGCCCTTTAAATATTAATTTATTTCTACCCATTGATTGTTTCTGAAATTATGTATATTAATCGCGCTTTGTTTGGTCATTATTGTAATATTTGGGAATAAAAATCAGGCATCCTTCTAAACATGTTTAGAAATGTTTTCTATATTAATAGAAGCAAAACATTTACTTCATTTTACATTTGTGCTAATATTTACAGAAATTAATAATTGATAAATGACATTATAAGCCACTTTTTATGTTGTACACAGAGCCTGTGGTAGATGATATTCGCTTTTAATAAGCTGAAAGAACTTTACAAATCCCATTTACGTCTTCGTGTACAAAATAAATATTTACTCGTCTTATTTTTAAAATGTCTAGGTGTTTTTCCCCTCTATTTCTTTCAACTTTTTTGTTTGAAATTTTCGATTTAAAAAAGCATTTTTCTATCAATTATGTTTGATTTTTGGTTCAACACGTACTGAAAGTTAATTGAAAATAACAAATAGAACCCGCGAAAATAATTTACGATATTATAAACAGAATGGGGAAAAAAATCGAATTCTTTCGTTCGATCAGAGATTCGTTGTGATCCAACTAGCGCCATCTATTGCACAAGATATTAATAAGGGCACCGTCTCAAGATCTTACTAACTCTCGGAAATATGTTTCTTGAAATATTAATTGACAGAAAACAACTTTCAAAGAGGCATAAATCAAATAAAATGTTCTAAAAATGTTAGAGTCCTATCTGGAAAAGGAACCATACAGTCACTGGTCAGAAATGAGGACAAATAGAAATTCGTCATTGCTCAAAAAAAAAAAAAAAAAAAAAGAATGAATAAATAAATTAATTAATAAACAAATTAACAAATAAATAAATAAATAAATGGAATAAAAAGTAAATAAATAAATCAAAGAAAATCTAGAAATTTAGTTTGGATTATTCGATAATTCAGATCAAGGAACACCAGTTAAACAGAGTTCATCTGCATTCCAAGGAAAATATACGTTTTTAAATCTCTTAATATCTTCTCATCATTATTTTCATTTCCGTTACTGATAATGAAATTAATGTTTAATGACCCTTCTCGATTAATTCTATGGCTCAATAAATAATTGGAATGGAAAGCGATTCAGATAAATGATGAAGTTAAATTTTCAAATGTTCTTAATTGAATTTCTATGCAAATTTCTTTAATAATGTTCATTGAAAAAGTATTATTTAATGGTTTCACCTGATTTTAAGACGGTGACGAAATATTTCCAAAGAATGATTAAAAGGGGAAAAAATCGCAACTGGCTATTTTGTACGCGATTTTGCACATACATAATGTACACATTTTCAGATAAGAATGATTTAGATGATTTTTGTGATATAAAATGTATTTCACAGTTAACATAAGTGAAACGCATTACATGCAAATATAATAATGCCAAGTATAACGGTACATTTTAAGAAGTAAGAACAGGTTACAAGATAAATGTATATCACGTTTCTGATAATTTATTAAAGTTTATAATTTTCACGGCTTCACTTTGATTACTTAATACGAATGAATTATTGTGTAGTAAGAACGACTTTGATGTGAATTTTAATAAGACTTGTTAATTAGAATAAGACCTCTGAACTTAACTATTAAAAAGCAACTTTTAAAATAAATTAAAAAAAATGATCTTAGACAGTATAAGCTCATTATAGAAATGAAAAATTGTATGAAAAACATTAATGAGTGTGAAATGTGAAATGATGTGAGTATGAAAAACAAAATAATTGAAAGCATGCTAATATAGATGAGGATTAGCTCTTTTGCAGGAGTGCTTAGGTCGATTTTGGAACATTTAAAAAATAGCTACGTTATGTGGCTAATGAGTTAATGTTTTATAGAAATTAAAATTAAAAAAAAAATAAAGAAAGTTGAAAAGGTAAGAAAATTGTGTGTTAAATTACAGATTGTGTGTTAAATTACAGATTGAACATATAATTATTATTTGCGACTGTATTGAAATATCTGACGTCGATTGAGAAATTTTAACCTGAGCATGCTGGGTTAATATTGTCAGTGGACTAATGATTTAAAGAAGTAAAAATATAGTTCCAAATAGAAATCAGACGGAACTGCTAGGGAATAGCTACACGGAAGAGGCCAACAGAAAATTTAAAAACAAAATTATATTGAAAATATGGATATTAAATCATGAATTTATAAGAAAAGTTTGTATATTGAAATATCCTCAACAAGTCTGTAAAACATGCTGAATTTCAATTTTTAATTTTATTTTTTTTCACTCAGAAAATAAATCTTACACTCTACACCTCATTACTATCTTCAATTGTACTCTTATTTTAGAAATAAGATCCGAGTTTTCAACGGTTCTTTAAATTTAAAACAAATGGCTTTACAACGATTCTTCCCTCTCTGAGCCAAACTCAAAAATGAATGTTAGAACTCAAAAATGAAAAAAAAAAAATCATCAGTTTGAGGAAAATTTTACTTGAATCAGTTTTCATAAAGCAATTTCATCAAAAACGACAAAAGTTCTCAAGAAAAGAGCATAATGAATGGATAAAAAACATAAATGTGCTCTCTCATTTGGTCAGTCGAAGCAATACATTATATAAAAGAAAAAGGAAGATTTTAATGGTTTGTCTGTGAAGTAAATAATATGAATTAAAATGAAAGATGTGTAATGCAAGTTTATACAATTCTGAATTTGTGTTAAGATATAACAGGATTGAAGTTAATTAACTTCAAAAACACATTTATTCATTTACTTTTGACTACGAAATTATTATTAAAAAAGTAGTTATAAACATTTTCATTTATACATAATTTCTACATTTTTCAAGTGTTAAGAAAGAAAACACCACCAAAGCTAAGTATTCTAAAACTATCTCCATGACTTTACTAACAATCCTCTCTGCCAAGGAGCCATGAATAACCTTGGGTAACAATTTTAGATGCTTTTCAATGTCTTCCTCTCCAACGAAATAACACAAGTGGGATATTTTTATTTGACCTTTTACTAAAGAGCAACTTTACGAACAATTTTTCGGAACAACGCTCCACTCCTACGAGCACCAAGGGAGCAATTGCGCTCGCTACGGACGAAAGAACTCCGTTTAAACTCGGCCCAACCCGCAAATCCCCGGAGCTTTATAACAAGAAATTGCATTGCTTAATCAGGGTTTCTACATTTTTCTTCCTCCTTTTTTAGTGGGGGAGTAAAATGTGTACTGTTTCCATGTTGAAGTAATTAATTGATGGAAAGTAACTTTTTGTTATACAGTACAATTAGTATTACTTCAGTTGTTTTAAAAATTTAACAATAAATAGGCAGATGTAGTTTTTTGAGATCTTTCTTTTAAATCCAAAACCCAACTGTAGGAAAAGGGAGACGAAACCGTACAAAGAAGTAAAATCAACGCTTTTGGTTTTAACGTAATGCAGACTACTATCTGATTGAAAGAATATCAAGCATTGATGTCACTGAAATAAAAAGCAGTAGCAGTATACAGTAAACTGTCATTTATACACCGCCTAATTTATGCACCTTTTTCACTTATACGACGATTTTCAGTGGTCCCGGCACATTCCATAGTAAAATAATGATAATTTCATTCGTTTATGCTTCGCTCTAAAGATAAATATTTCACTTATGCGCCGAATTTTTCCAAAAATGTAAAAAATTTAATTTAGTTTCTTAAAAAATGAGCATGTTTCTTCACTTTCCTCTTTAATCTTTCGCTTTTATTGCTCACGGAAGGCATTTTTTCCGCAAGAACTAGAGTTCGGAAAGGGACAATTATCTATTATGGATCGTTTTAGAAGGACCAGTTTGTGATTACGTGACAATTTTTTGTTTCACCTTATCATTGTAGTTAGGTTACAGTAGTTACCAAACCGTACTTATGTGACCATTTTCTATAGAAACAATCTTATTCATGCTCTCATTAGAATTTGTGATGTATTTTAGACTTTTAAATAGGCTTGTTCACTTATGCGTCTCTCTCACTTATTTGTTTTTTTTCTGTTGGTCACTTGAGCCGGCGCATAAGTGAGAGTTCACTGTATTTTGTACTGAAATCAAAAGCAGTATTTTCTATTTGTCGACTATTTAATTTACTCATGAACTTAAAAAAAAAAAAAACTTTTGTTACTGTTTGTGTGATTGCAAAGAAATAATTATCCTATTCTATATCAGAAGGATTAATACTTTTGTAAGTCGCAAGAAAAATTATGAGTTTATTGTAATAAGTATTATATTTTTAATCAACTCTGCGTTTTTATTATAGTCTCAGGCTGTAGCTACTAAATTGATCATTTAAAACAGACGTTGGGCAAAATTTTCATTTTTCAAATGTGGGTAGGAAAAAATGAA
Organism: Uloborus plumipes; assembly: GCA_038373865.1. Classification (NCBI taxonomy): domain Eukaryota; kingdom Metazoa; phylum Arthropoda; class Arachnida; order Araneae; family Uloboridae; genus Uloborus; species Uloborus plumipes. The sequence goes on from JAXGGA010001847.1 coordinate 79,278, forward strand.
AGAAAAAAAAAGTGCATCAACGCTCACAAACGTAGATAATGTCTCTCAAGCGTACAGGAAATGTGCTTATCTTTTTTTTATTGTAGAAATGTCTCTAAATGTCTTCCAATTTCACTTTACAGCTAAAACACGAAGTTCTTTACCATTTTCCTCTATTGTTTGGTGAAAGAACGAAGTGCAATATCTTTTTTTTAACGTTTGGTTTAATTCAAGTCATATCACAATATAAAAACTGAAATTCAGCCTTATCTTCAGCAGTTAAGATTACTGAAAGTAAAGCTTTACAATAATTTGATCAGTCGTCTTTTAAATCTCAATATTCAACTTGGAATATAAAATATTTCAATTGCATTTCCGCTAAAAAATAAAATGTTACATTATCATTAGCTGTACAAATAAATACTTACAATTATCGTTGCAGATAAAATGTCAGGAATAACTTTATGGTCAGAAAGTTCTACCGTCTTCTAATAGAGACAGAAAAAATATTTTTTCAAGTAAAATGTAGCAATCATTTTAGAGCGCATGATATAAGTTGTTACTCTTCCGCAAGAAACTCGTGAGTTACAGTCGTTTTAGTAAGAGTTATCTAGTTTATTACTAACGCTTTTTACGCTATGCAAGTTAAACGTTACTGTCCTTTTAGAGATCAGAAAATAATGATTTACTATAATTTCTACCTTCTGCACAAAAGTCTGTAACTCTTTAACTTTCGAGAAAGAAACAATTTGTGTCATTTTACGGCTTGATAATAAGAGAAGATAAAGTGAACATTTTTATTCATTTAAGAACAACATATAAGAACGCGTCTGTAAGCAATGAAATATTTTAGATAATCAATCTAAATAAAATACATAAAACACAGAACAATTTAACTGACAATAAATAATAACTCGATCCCAAACATTTAAACACTTTGAGATATTTACAGGGGGGTGCATAAAAAGGCAAGAGACTGGTATCCACCGGATATCGTTGCATCTATTAACTATCATCCTTTATTTGAAATGCCTTTATCTTAAAATATCTGTCTGCAATAATCATAATTTTTTGCGCAAATGTGAGCTTGTTACAATGTTTTTAACTCACAAGATATAATTTGATTTATCACGTAAATGTTGTTTTGTTTTTTAAAAAATGACACTTTTTTTCCTTAATTTTACCTTAGCGGCACATTTGTTCTTTTAAAGGAGTTCAGGATAAATAATTTTTGCCCCAGTAACTAAATATTTACATTTCAAATATTTAGGTATTCTCCGAAACAACGCTTGTGATATCATAGTAAAATATTTGTTGTTTCCACCCAGCCTCTAATTTAAGGGCGACACTTACAAACAACTTTCTTTTTGTGTTGAACAATTCGCAGTTATTTCTGTCCAGAGAGCAATTGCGCTTAAGGTGAAGCAAGAAATGATTCTTTTTATGGGAACTACATATTTTTCCTCAAGAGATGTATAAACACACTAGTTTTTGCTAACATGTTGCTAAAGATTTAGTCCTGGATGTACTTAAAATGTTATATAAGTCAAAAACATAACTTTAGCATTTAATTGGGTCCACATGCAACGAAGATTGCACTTTTTAAAAGTGCATTAACTACTATTTTTTATTAATTCAAAAGTTTTTAATGCGCTTTCCTTAGTTTTATATGAAGGTATGTATGTGTGTAACTCTGAATAAAAGATTAAATTGACATTCTTTACAAAGATAAAAGTTAAATATTTATTGCTATTATTAATACTAAAGGGTAAACTATATTATTGCAGATTAAAGTATTATAAGTGTTTCAGTTGTTTGTATGTAACTCTGAATAAAAGATAAATTCTTTTCTAATATAAACGTAATATATTTAATACTATTATTGATACTAAGGGCTAAATCACACAGTCCAGTCACATTAACCCATTAATGTCTGACATGTTTCCCCCAAAGATATTTTGTATACTGGTTACACGGCTATATAAGATACTTTACCATGGTTATGTGCTGAAATCGGTTAAAAATGAATTGAAACAATACCAGAGTAATAATTGAACACTATAATTTGGTTGAAATGTTAATTTTTGGTCAATTCGGACACTTTTTGGACCGTCCCAAAAAGGGACGCTAGGCATTAATGGGTTAATGTGACCACCAGTCAAAAGTCAGAATCGCCACCTTTCTCAGAACGGACTACTGCAAGAGGTGCAGGAAAAGAGTCAATTAGGTAGCTGAAGGTGTTTACCGGGGTGTTGAGCCATACTGACTCCAATGCCGTGGCCAACTACGCTAGATTACGCTGGCGAGGATCCACGGTGTGAATAACCCGATCGGGATGGTACCACAAATTATCTATTTGACTTAAGTCTGGTGAGTTTAATGACCAGGGGAGAACGGTAAACTCATCCTGGTGTCCTTCGAACCACGCATGCTCAATGGCAGCTTTATGGCACTTCGCATTGTCCTGCTGAAAGATACCATCATCCTGAGGAAAAACAATATTCATATAGGGGTGGACATGGACCGCAAGGGCAGATGCGTAGAATTGATCCATCGTGCCATCCACAATGATTAGTGAACCCGTAGAATCCCAAGAAAACATTCCCCAGACCACAATGCTCTTGCCTTCAGTTGGAGAGTTCCGGCAATGGTTGCAGGGTGTTTGCTTCCAAAAGGTTTGCGCCTTCTAATCCAACATCCGTCTGTCCGATGGAGCATGAAATGTGATTCATCAGTAAATGCTACCTGTGGCCACTCATTGGGCTTCGAGCTGCGGTACTGGCATGCAAATTCCAGAGCTCGTTGTCGATGGACAGTAGTCAGCATAGGTTCATGAACCACGCTTCTGCTTCGGGAGCCCAGATGCAACAACGTTCGCTAAACAGTAGTGTGGGAGACGACGTTGACATCTGGAGGATCAGTTGCTCAAAGGTAGCCCGTTTATTAACCCGAACGCATCTCCGCAGTCGTCATTCGTCTCTGTCATCAATGGCTCCTGGAGCATCACATTTGTCATGTAGCTGATTTTTAACAGTCCCATTTTGCCATGCACAGTATACTTTTACCACGACGCGACGGCAAGCAAATAGCTCAAAAACTCAGCCGTTTTGGAAATGTTTCCGCCCTTAACCCGAAAACCAATGATCATGCCCTTTTGTACGTCGTATAACTCGCTTCGTTTTTGCATTACGCCAGCGACAGAAATGTTTTCCAAAGCCCTCACACACCCTTCATACCCTTAACTGCAATTTGTTACCAAGATCCTTCTGTGATTGGTTATTTAATGTCGACGCCAAAAGTACGTGGTGGTCACATTATTGTGACTGTACTGTGTATATTACATGTTGATGTAGGGTAAGTGCTCCAGTACTCGGCCAGTCTCCAGTAGTCGGCCACAATGACATAAAACTCCTCATAAATAGTAGATTTTTTATTCAAAATCAGATATGGTGCATTCACACATTCATGTACCTATCCTCAATCATCAACCAGTGGCAGTTAAGTTTTGGGTACTTTTTACTTCCTTTTACGTAGTAAAGGAAGTATTGTGATCGCGAAAAGAAAATCACTCAAATTTGAGTCTAAATTTTGATTTTGCTCACCCCCGAATGAATGTAGAGTAGTTTTTTCGACCTATTAGCACGTGCATACGTACCTACCAACATATAAGCAGCCGAAAAATTCTTTTCAACCACATCCGAGTTAATTACAACGAGTTTTCTCGTGACGTCTGTATGTACGTATGTGCGGATGTATGTGCGTATGTGGCTCGCATAACTCAAAAACTATATGCCGTAGAAGCTTCTAGCTTGGTATGTAGGCTCTGAAGATGGTCTAGTTGTGCACCTCCCATTGTGGTTGCATTTGAATGTTCCCAAGGGAGTGTTTTATCCCGTTTTTTGGGGTAAATCAGTGTTAATTTCAATGCAGACACAAGTGATATGAATTGGCGCGACCACTTGGCGATATGTCGCCAAGCTTTTGGTCGCCAAGTGTTTGACGCCAACTTGGCGACATATCGCCAAGTTGGCGGACAAATTTTGGCGAAAAAAATATCTTTTGAATTTGGGTTCAACTTGGCGCTATTGGCGATATTTTGCGAAAAATTCACTGAATGATATTAAAATCAGCAATATTTAGAAAATTAACCATTGTAAAATATTTTTTGCATTGTTTCGTGGCAGATTAGGGGTGTAAATATTTGAATTGTTACGTTGCTCACTCCAAGCACTTTTTTTAACACTTAAGGCAACTACTAAGAAATTTACACGTAAAAGGAAGTAGTGTGGGGTCCATACCAGATTTTTTTGAATTAGTAATGAGTCATTTCATTTTGAATGGTGTGCCCGTCATCCAAGATTGCGATTCTGCTTATTTTTCAGCTAAGAGGACACGTCTTCTTAAAATGGCCAATAACACTTATTAATTTAATTCTACTGTAAACTTGAGTGATTTTTATCTTAATGGAATGTCTAACATAATTTTTCAATGAAAGAGCGAATTCCTGGTTAGACTCGAATGTTTTTAAAGGGGTGGCCGACTACTGGGTACAGAATTCTTCTGCATTTCCAATAGTCGGCCATGATAGGCCGATCACTGGTTCTAACCAGTTTGGATGATTTATCCAGTAGTCGGCAACATACTTAATGTAGCTTTTCATTCTTAATATGGGTTTATCAAATTAAAACTAAATTAACTTATTAAAATACAGCGACAATTTAACTGTTTTGAGTAAAAATAATTTCTCCAAAGTTTATTTTTCTCGAAAAATAGTAATTAAATTGAATGTCTTAACTTCTTTTGACCACCATTTCGACATTTTATTGCTCCTAGTATTGTATCTTTAATTGAAAATTCTAAAAAAGAGATTTTTAAATACGGATTCGTTGAGTAAAGATTATAAGTTTTAATATTCATCTAGTTATTATCAAATGGTGTTTTAATAGTTTTTATTATCAAATTTTATCTTAAACTCATGAAATAGGCGAAACGAGTGATTTGACTTCTATTGATACTTATTCGGCAGTTAATAAACATTCCCCAATTATAGGAGATAAGATGCAAAACTTCAATAGTCACATAGCCTTAAGTTATTTAATGAGTGCTAAGCATGTAGTTATTCTTTCTTTTGCTATTATGCTTAACTTTTTGCTTTACCAAAGGTTCAAGACCCCTGTGCTCTATTTAGGAAAATTGTTTCAAATGTTGGTATATTTTCACTAATGATTCTCCCCAAATGTTTGACTTCTTGAGTTTTCTTCGCTAGAGGATTAGAATTGTGCTGAGTTAATTTCAAAACTACATGATTACATTGTTGCTAACTAAATTTTGGTTTGCTTTCAAGGTTATTCCTCGTTTACTAATATTCTTGTCGAAAGCTGTAAGATTACTTTCATGACATCCCGAGTTCCATTTACTTCCTTATTTCATCTTACTTCAATTAGTTTAAAACAAATAACCTTGCTTCAGTGGAACATTCTGTGCTAGATGAAGCCTTGACAGAGATTCTTTTCAGCGCATTTTTGAATGTATTTTTACTTGCACAGTTTTGGAAGCAATCATTTCTGAAACTACAGTTTTAGTTTTATGTTCCGTATGTTGAAATTCCGTTCTAATGAATGTGAACCAGTTAAGTGCCGACGTGATTATTGGTCATGAATTGTGTCGAGTCGACTCTATTATTAGGTCTTTATGTTTACATAAACAGTAAAGCAGTTTTTAATTTCTTGATTCTTTGGTCATTATTACTAAAAACTGCTGTTCACTCAAAACTATTCCTGTTTTTTCACTTCCTAAGCAAGAACATTTTGTATATTTAAAAAACTTCGTTTATTTTGTCCCTTCTTGCATCTTTAGTAAGCGCTGCTGTAATTTTTTTCTTTAGAAACTTTTTTTTTTTTTTAACTTTCTTTTTGATATAGACATATTTTTAGACGTTTTTCAGAAAAAAAAAACTTTTTTAGTGCTAGTTTTTAAAATAAAACTGTTTTTAGGCAGCTAAAGTATAAAAACATTACTGTCCCGAGAATTCTGTGCTAATTGTACTGTCTAAAATTAATAATGGTAGATTGATAGTTAGAGAAATAAATAAAGCACATAGTGTATCAAGAAGTACACTAACATGATCATCTACACAGTTGAGTACCAGAGGTACCACGAAAAATATGACCAGACTAAGTATAATGCATCGCTGCAGGCCCGTCATTTCACGTTTTTAGAGGGGGGGGGGCAAAGGGTGAAAACACAATGCAATTTCATCGGAAAAAAACAAACACCACGCCCATTTATATATTGATTAACTGATTTCTCAAAACCGAGGGGGGGGGGAGCAATTGACACCCCCCCCCTCCTGAACCCCCAAATGACGCGTCTGGTTCGTTGTAAGTTTCCCTTTGCTTTGTTCTTTTCAATTCAACCCCCTACATCAGATAAGATCAATGAAAATGAAGTGGCCGACTACTGGATTCAACGTGGCCGAGCACTGGATTTCTGTGGCCGACCACTGGATTTCTGTGGCCGACCACTGGAGCATTTTCTAGTGTTGACAACAGCTTGGATTTAAATTTTTTTTTTTTTTTAATTTCTGAAACAAGTAAGTGATTCACTATCAGAAAGGTTCATTCTAAAGTTTTACCTTGTTTTTGCTGCTGTATTGATAGCTGAAAGTTCTAGGTTAGCCAAGATCCACAAAAGATCTCTTAAATGGCCGACTACTGGAGCACTTACCCTATTATAAGTGCATGTAAACTTAGCGAATATCCAACTGTTTTAAAAATCAAAGGGAAATCAGTTAGAGTATCATGAAATATAGTTAAAAAGCGTAGTTTTTAGTTTTTTTAAACGATATTTATTTATTTATTTATTTATTTATTTTTATTTATTTATTTTTTTTTTTTGGGTCACAATAAAGACGGACTGGATTTACAAAAAAAAAAATCTCTAGGGAAAAACAAAGGAATAAACAAAGTGAAATTCAATTTACATTTGGTTATGTAATTCACCATCTGTTGTTGTTTTGTACCTGTATTATATTGTAAAAACAACGTCCATGCTTTACAGTGCATTGTGAAATTTTTTGCATAGCTTCTGTATGCGATCTAGTTATGCAATTTTATTTTATTTAAGTAATTTATTTATTGTTTGATAGCATTCTTGTGATTCAAAAGGCATCTTTGGAATTTTCGAGGCATTTACCATGCATTTTAACGTTGACTAATTTAACATGATATAATGGTGACCACTCGTAGTTACATTGTCCCGTTTTGTGTCACCAAGTTTTTGTGGTCAAAAAACAGTAATGTTGACTACAAAATGTCGCCCAAGAGGGTGACATTTTTTTAAAGATATGTAGTGTCAAAGAAGATATTTAGAGTTTTAGCGGTAGTGTTTCGCGCTTTTACGCCACAGACTTGAGTTCGATTCACGGGTTGGGTACGAGCAACTAAGTCTTGCATTCCTTCAGTAGGTCGCTAAAATGAGAACTAAGCGTTCTTGGGATGTAAACCTTTGGGGTTCGGAGTCGCCTGACCACCTAATTGGAAGATCTACCTCGCACATCTGAGCGATCTGGAACGAAAACTGAAATGTGCACCGTAAACCTTGGTCCTCATGGGCTGTTGTGCCGCTATGCAAGTGCAATCTGTAGTGCAATATGCATATGTTCATATATATATATATATATATATATATATATATATATATATATATATATATATATTACTTTTCTTTTACCTAACACCGGTAAGTAATTAAATAATTGATATTTAACTATATTTCTTTTATGTCTAATGGAACGAAAGACTTTCGATAATGTTACATATTCATAATATACCTATTAATAACAAAATATTTCGATTTTTCAAGATGAAGTTATTTCCATAAATGATTCCAATTATTTTAATATGAATTCCAATCCAATTGTTTCAAATACTTTTACACGAAACACTTAGGCAAATTAAGTGAAATAATCTAAATATCTTTCCGCAATTACCGAACTTACCTTGCGGCTATACATTGTTGTTGCAGACAGCGAAAACTATATGATGTCATTCAAGAAAACCATGTTGTATACAGTCATTACGTATCATGTATTATTTAACTTCTTTAGGTTATTTTATTTCTTTTATTGAATGCGATGATTGTGTGGAGTAAAAATGAAAGTAGCTTTAAAAATATATTGCCTCATATTTTTCCTAAGACTCGATTAATTAAAGAGTCATCGGGCGAGAGAGATGCTACAAAGCTTTGATTTTGAATATTTTTTTTTTTTTGAGACGAAAACCCTTGGGGCAAATTAGACCAAACGAAATTTCAACATTTTTGATTGCTTTAATGGTAATGAAATCGATGTCTTTTAAGGGTATTTTAGGACTTAATAGTGCATTTTTCAAAACAACAGTTTTAATGTCACACTGCGTTTCATTTACATTACGTGTACACTGTAAAAATGAATGCACACAGTGTAATAAAGCGAATTTCATAGTAATAAATTGTAAAAATTGGTTATTTTACAGTAATAAACTAAAATTGCTAATTTAAGTTTATTGCCGTGCATTTTACAGTTTTAAACTGGTACCTCTGCTGCCAGTATTATATTGTTGTTTTACAGCATAATATAGCTAAATTTTAAGGGAAAAAAACTGTAAAATCACTAAAATTACAGTAAGAAACTGAAATTGCTAGTTTTAGTTTATTACTGTACATTTTACAGTTCCAAATTGGTACCTTGATTGCCAATATTATACTGTAAAAACAACAGCTCATTTTTCGCAGTGTATATCTAAATTTGATGGTAAGAAAATGTAGCTTTAATAGAATGTAAGCGTTGGTCCATTTAAATTACTCTTGGACGTGTACGACAAATGTGATTTTCAGAAAATTATTTTACATTTAAATATTAAGACATTTGTTTTCTTCTCTTTATCGGCATTCACAAGAGTGTCTTAAAATTACTTTAAGAAAGATGTTAAATAAGTTTTAATTAGCTTATTCTTTTAATTTATGTTTGACGTCTGATCAGGTGTTTTAAATTGATATTTTATAACACAACTAACTTGCCTTTGATTTCCATACACCGTCATTTTACCACAAATGAAGCAAAATTTAGTAAATTAAACAAAATGTAAACTAGTAATGCTGATTACAAGTATGTAATAAAACGACGAGCTACTATTAAAAATTGTAATGTTTATGACTTTTTTCCCATATGAAGGTGACCTCTTAACAACAATTAATTAGCACATAGTAATTCCTTCCTGAACAGTAACACCTTTTATTTGACTGTAGTTTCAGTAGTCTCCGAATACGAATAGTGTTTCGTTTTTCTTCATGTCTGAACATCTACGCATTTTAAAAGCTGTGTAGCAAACATGCAATACCATGAAGTAAAAGACTACAGATAAAGTGTTTTGTTGAGGAACAAATGGTAAATTTTTGCGCTTTTTGGAAAGATCAAGGAAAACATTACTTATTACTTTTAATGAATTTTCTAAAATGTTTATTGATTCATGAAATTATCATACTCTGTATCGGCCACCTTGTCTAGTGGTCAGAGGCGTCTGACCGTAATGCGGAGGCCCCTTGTTCGAATCCCGACTCAGGCATGGATGTAATTTCACTCTCATCTCTCCTTTTCTGTGTGAATGACTGTATTGTGAATGGCTGCCGGTCCTAACAACGGGTATCATAGCATGTGTGTTAAGCTAAAACGAACTTCCACCTTAATGGTGCTTGTAAAAACGGAAGCCGTACATATATCGCTTTGAATCCGGGTAGATGTGTCTGCTCAGGTACCCGAGTGGTGTCAGAACATAAAACTCAGTCGAACATTCAAGAACTATGTTTACCTTTTCTTTACTTCTTTTTCTGTTTCCGTGCTATGTTAATTAGTATTTAAATTAAGGTTAGTGTGAAAAAAAAATGCATATTTAACTGAAGCTCATTGCTTTTTAGAATATTTAAAATTCTCGGAGTTTGAAAACTAATGTTTGGAGTAATCCGATTTACAAAGTCGAATTTATAAGGGCATCAATGAAACCGATGTTAAAAATATTATTGAAATACATAAGATATCTACAAATAAGCAAATGAACTTGCAGACATGTATTTCGAAGTAAGACAATCATGCTAAAACTTTTAGCATGATTGCCGTACTTATCCTACAAAAATATGATTTATTATCATTATTCTTATTATTTTGATATTGCAAAAGTAACTGTGGGCTGTAACCCCACGCATATGTTTATAACTTTTATTTATTTTGCAGTTTTTAACGTTTATGCAAAGTTTTAAACCTATCACGCAATGGAGAACATTTCTAGCCACATGTGTGAACATATGTTATGATGGACACCTTGAAGTATCTGGATGGGAAGTTGTTTCTTCTTATTCTTCTAAATAAGGAGTTAGTTTAATATGCTGCTATTTTTTAGCAGGAGTCTTGTGTTGCTCACGCTCATTATTTTGTCTCTTTTAACAAAGCATACAAAACCAGTAGGGACATTGACGTCAACTATTTATATATTTTTTCAACTACAAGATGCAGTCTACGTACACTGTTTCTGCATTAATTCATGAGTTAATTCATTTTTGGGAGCGAAAAAAAACTTTTTGTACTGGGAGGTTAATTCAAACAATGCCATAAATTATACTTTTCTTGAAACGAATCATTTTTATACTTTTTATTTGAGTTTTGAAAAAAAGTCGGTTTGATTTTGATGTAAAAATATTTCGTTAGTTCAGGAAGTAATTTAACCAACTTGAATCGCTTTAAAGTAAAGTTATTCATTTACAGTAAAACTCAGCTTTTATCAATTAATTTTTCTCTTTATTTAACTCGAAGTATTACATTAAATTCAATTAGAAAATTAAGAGCAATCATAATACTTCAAATTCTATCCAACTGAAAATCTTAAAAGAATATCTTATTCCATTTTGTTATATATAATCAGGCTATACACTTCTTACCTAAGGCTAAAAAATAACATTTATTCGTTATTCACTGATTAAAATGAGTAATATTTAACGAATTAAGTAAAAACTATAAATGCAAAATATAAAAAAAACCATATTGCTTTGATCTTTAGAAGTTACAGTCGTGATCAACATGTTTCTTTTAAAATAAAAAGTCAAAAAATTACTAAATATCAAGACAAATTTTGTTGGATGTGTAATGTAAAATTCATAAGTTAATTAAATTTATTACGCACTTTAAAACCTAATATCTTATTTGCATAAAGGAAAATAACTATTTGAGATGAAAAACTAATCGTACATTGTTTAATAAATTAAATTCCATTTGCTTAATTATATTTAATTTTCAAATCTAACAGTTTATACATCTTCTTTTACCTTAATTAAATCAATGTATTAAAAATTTTTGTTGTATGATAACTACGATAAAAATTATGCGTTTTAAAAATTTAAATTGCTATTCATGTTATTAAATTAGCCACTCAATTTTACTCTCATCAAAAGCGTATAGCGTATAGTCAGGTATTAAGAAAAAACCTTTCACTTAGAACTGAATAATTTTATTGAATTACAGATAATAAGTTTACATTCATTTTTCAAAATATCGCAGCTCAATAGGAGTAAATGTACGCCAATAAATCAGTATTTTTTACAAACTAATGCTTATTTAAGATTATAAAATAAGAAAATAATTGCTACTGGGTAATCAATAAAAGATATTGCTCCAATGTAATTGAACTTCAAATTAAAAATAGATTATTCTGTTTGTGTGGTTTAAATTAGAGAGAGGTAATGGATGGGCATTAGTTAGTCCATAGATACACATTATTGAGTCAACGCATGTCGGTAGAAAATTAATTCAATCACATGTCTCTATTATGTGCAAAAGGGTTCAAGCTCTTTAACAGAACTTATACTTGCATTTTCTTTCTTGATATAAAAAGTTATTAATGTCTTATGCAATAAAACATTTGATGGGCATAACGTAGGTGTAGTTCATTGTAGGTAAGACAGCAAATTATCTGATAACTGGTTCTAAATTAATATTTGTAAGATGTATACCTAAATAGCTAAAGATTTTACAATAATTAGGCATTTTGAGAACAGTTTGTCCAGAAGGGAGGAAATAAAAGGTGTTTTAATTGTGTTGTGAAGTAAACACTTTAGTTTTTAATCAGAGAAAAATATTAGCATGTATGCAATACACCGCGAACTCGGTTATTTCGATCCATGAACTGCAGTTTCGTGCTTATTATGCACTCATCAGCATGGAATACGAAAGTAACCGAGTTAGAGGCAAAAATCCTCTTATAGCGAAAAGAGAAACAGAAAAACTGGTAGCTAATGTGAAATTAGAAATAACCGAGTTGGCGGTGTATTGCATGTTCCTGCCTTAGCCCTTGCTTAGGAGCGGTTGCTAACTGCTTTATATTAGGATGTAGTTCAAAAGTTGACACGTAATCATTTACAATAGAAGTAAAAATATACAGTGGGAAAACTTCAAACTTTATTCTTCATTAACAATAGCAACTGTAATATTAAGACAATCTTATTATATTAATTTCAAGTAGTAAAACTTTTTCCCATAACATTGTATCCGTGAGCGCTACTCTGTAAAAAATGAATGTTTTTTTTTTACATCATAATACAGCTAATTTTATAGTAACAAACTGGAAATTGCTAACTTCACAGTAATAAACTGTAAAATTGCTAATTTTACAGTAAAAAATAAAATTTCTATTTTTACAGTTTATTACCGTGAATTTTAGTTTTAAAATAGAACCTCTGCTGCCAGTACTATACTGTTATTTTTACATTATAATACAGCTAAATTTTACGGCAAATAAACCGTAAAAATTCTAGCTTTACAGTAAGAAACCGTAAAATTGCTAGTTTTACAATTTATCACTGTGTGTTTTACAGTTTTAAATTGGAATATCGGCTGCAGGATTATACTGTAAGAACAACAGCTCATTTTTTTGCAGTGTATAAATATAACATTAATTATTCACTTACAATAAATGAAGATATTATAACTTTGTCCAATTTTTCAGAATTCGGATAAAGTACTCTCTCTTTCTAATTCTGAAACATGATGAACATTACTGCCCATTTTTCGAGCAAAACTTCCACCTGTACGAGAGCCGTGGGAGCAGTTATATTCCAGATGAAATGAATGGTTGGTTTTAAACCAGAATTGCTTCCCGGCTCCCCAGTGGTTTGTTGCGAGAAAACAAACATCCCCTACTTTAATTAAAATGTGTGGTTTTCGTTTGTGAGAATTGTGTCAAGATATTGCAGCACTTAGATCAAATGGCGAAATGTTTATGGGTATACCCCATATCAAATCTTCATATTCATTTTCGAATGCTTTTAGTTTACTTGCTCTCTCTTGGGTGTGTTGTCTGGTATGACAAGCTTTTGAATCGATGCCAAAACAAAAATGAACAAGAAGTTCTGTCAAGAACTAAACGAGCCTACTTTCCCGTACATCGACATCGGCATTCTAGCATCTGATCATTATTCTCTTGATCATCTGAGACTAAACATTATGTCAAACATACCTTTTTAGCACTTAAAGCTGATTTCTAAAAGCAAAATATACCCCTCTCATTAGATGAAATAGAGACATAAAAAGTGAATAAATGAAGCTTTGTGGCACCTTTTAAAGAATGTAACTGTTACAGTTCTTCCGTGGAAGAATTCCTCAATCGTTTCCAAAAAAAAAAAAAATTAAAAGTACAAAGTACATCAAAACACATTTCATCAAAGAAAGGAAAAAAAACTCGTCCGTCGATAAAATGTCTCGATTTTCACTTTTAAACCGTTGCCAGTTGTTAAATATAAATAAAGAATAAAATGCCCTCGTGACTGAAACACTTTTGTTACAAAAAAAATCGTCTGCCAAAAAAAAAATAATAGTAATAAATAAAATAACACAAATGAATAAATAAACAAAAAATCGTCTGCACAGTCAGTCATTTTTTTCTGAGCCTGCATTTCCGCCATGTTTGTGGAGTCGGAGTCGGAATCAGAGTCCTCACAGAAGATTATTCAGAAAAGTACTTTACAAACATTATTTATCAAAACCATTTTTTTACAAAGTTAGTTAGAAGGAAATCTGACTTTAAGTTCCAGGATCAACATTCAACTTAAATTCCCCGTAGGCGCTAATGTTAAATTTTTTTCTGAACGGTTCAATATTGAACGAAAAATGGTTCAAACCAAAAAGCGAAATAAGGGAATGAACCTCTCCGAGATCTTTCAAACAAAAAAAAGTTTATTGCATTCGGATGGTTCACTCAGAAGTTATTAGGTGGGGAAAGGTTGCTTGAACGGTTCAATGTTGAACGAAAAAATGTTCAAATTGAAAATTTAAATACTGTAATGAAGTATCCTTGCTGAGATCCTTCGAACAAAAAAAAAGTTTATTTAAATCGGACTGTTCACTCAAAAATTATTAGGGGTGACAGCTTGCTTGAGCGGTTCAATGTTGAACGAAAAATTGTTCAAATCGGAAATGTAAATACGGGAATGAAGTATCCTTGATAAGATCTTTCGAACAAAAAAAAGTTTGTTGAAATCGGACTGTTCACTCAAAAGTTAGCATCGCGGGACAGGTTGTTTGAACGGTTCAAAGTTGAACCAAAAATTGTTCAAATCGAAAAATCAAGTATGGGAATGAGTTGTAATCGCCGAGATCTATCCAACAAAAAAAAGTTTGTTCAAATCGGAATGTTCATTCAAAAGTTATTAGGGGGGAAAGGTTGCTTGAACGGTTCAATGTTGAACGAAAAATTGTTCAAATCGAAAATGTAGATACAGGAATGAATTGTTCAAATCGAAAAATCAAATATGGGAATGAGCCGTACTCGCCGAGATCTTTCCAACAAAAAAAAGTTTGTCCAAATCGGAATATTCATTCAAAAGTTATTAGGGGGGGACAGACAGACAGACCGACAGACAGACAGACCGACAGATCGACCGACACACAAATTCCCCATCTCAATACCCTACTTTCAAATTTTTAATTTTTCGATATTCATTTTACCTTCTTATTTTTTTAACTTGGCGATATTTTTTGGACTTGGCGATATTTTTTAGATGCATTAAACCAATTTTAATACTTTTTTCGTCTTTCTTTTATTTTTAACGGGAAAGTAGGCTAAAAACTGGAATTATGAAGGTAATTGACAATAAAGATAGCAATTTAATTTAAAGGCTGATCTTGAAGGAATTTAATTGCTGAGACACTACAAAAAATACTTGAATAATAACATAATACATATCTTCATTGCTATCAAAAGCAATACTCAGTGCAATTTTGCTTTAAGCAGTACTTAAAGCAAAAGTTTACCTATTGGCAGGTTAATGAACGACGGTTGAGAACAAGTATAACTTCGGCCACTGAGCTTTATTCTTCATTTCTTACGTTTAATATTAAATTCCAGTTAGTAATAATTGTGTTTCTCTTACTGATTAAACTAGTTTTGAAACGAGTTATTTATTTTATCCAAATCTATTGTTGCGTAAATCAAGCCTCTCTGTGAGGTTTAAACTCTTTAACGAGGTTCAACGAAGAACATTTATTCTTTGTTTACGACAAGGAAACTGATTATTTTTTTGAAAAATAAACTTAAAATTGCTTTTCAAACTGAGCGGGAGCGTTGGTTTTAACCCATTAATGCCTATCGTCCCTTTTTAGGGACGGTCCAAAAAAGGGTCTGAATTTCCCCAAAATGAACATTTCAACCAAATAATAGTGTTTAATTAGCACCTTGGTATTGTTTCAATTCTTTATTAACAGAAAGCAGCACATAACCATTGTAAAGTGTGCTCTGCAGCAGTTTTAATATGATCTTTATCAAAAATGACATCGTTCACAATCTCAAGAAAAAAAACTAAGTTTTCAAAGTTATTCCCAGCTTCCCAGTTTATGTTAATTTCTGATTTTATTTCTTCTCATAAAATGTCTTTTTGAATATTATATCGTATTCAAAAATTTTTAGTAAAAAAGGTAGGTGCCCTCTGGGGTCTATCGTAACTTTTCAGGAACGATTTTTCTTTCCTTAATAAAAAAAATATTTTGTACATAATATTTTTTAAATTATATTTCCTGTCAATTAAACACTGTTTGTAACCAGTATACAAAATATCTTTAGGAAAAAAAACGTCAGGCATTAATGGGTTAAACACAAACTAAACTTACGCGGAAAACGTACATCTCGGTAGAACATCTAAATATGTCTGCAAATTAAATTTAACTCAGAACAACCCTAGTTGAAACAATCGGGAAATCAATTGAAGATGGATGTGCGGCACGTGTGTATTAAATATAATCAAATAGAGCAAAAAAAAAAAAAAAAACCGCCGAAAACACCGTTACAAAAATTTTCACGTAGAATGCACGTTGTGTACCAACATTCTTCTTCTTGTCTTAAAGTAAATCTCTCTCCCATTAGTTGATTCGAGTGAAAAAGATTTGCTTATAAAATCAAACAAATTCCGTAAATTATATGAGATTTAAACATTGATATTTATGTTGCCATCATGGTGCAAAGTTAATCTCAATCATAAACTCACACGCTCTTGTCTGAAATACCCATCGGAATATTTCCATCTTAAACACTACCCCTAAAATCACAGGAATGTTATCCACGATTTCCAAGAAACAAAAAGAAAAACGATTTGTTACTTTTTTTTAAGGAATCGTGCAAAATAAGAACGTTTCCTTAGCATTCTTGGAAAGAGTCCAGACAAATGACTGCAAATCTGCTTAACTTTCAAACCCTCGTGATTCACTTGGTGTTGAGATCTTAAATGTAAATCTTTCTTAACTTCATAAATCAATTTCATCCCTTTTTTCTCGTCTTCATCAATTTAAGAAGATTACCTGCAATCTTTTACACTAACAATTTATCCTTCTAAAACTTTCTAAATTATCTACTTTTGGAAAGTATTACACCTGGAAGGCGATGTGAAAGTGACAAGGAAATAATGAATAATTCAAAAGCTTCGTTGACTATTAGAGGAGAAAGAGTATGATCATAGATTATCGTCTCGAGATAATAATGTTTGGCACATTTTGTAGCTATCCTGTATCAAAACACGGTCACGTTAATTAAAATTTATACACATTTAACGAAATCTAAAATTTGCTTCTAATATTGGGAAAAAAAATCCTACTTAAGTTTCTTTTAGTACTTTGTCCACTATCGTGTTATGTTTGCAAGAAGTATGGTTTAAAATAATAATTATGTATGTAATACACCGTCAACTCGTTTATACCATCCATAGATTGCAGTTTAATGCGTTTTGGCACTCCTCAGTATGGAATATTCAGCATTCCATGCTGACGCGTGCCAAAAAATACGAAATTGCAGTCCATGGATGGAATGAACGAGTTGGTGGTGTATTGCATGTTTCTGCCTTAGCCCTGGCTTAGGGGTGGTTACTTACTGCTTTATAATGATTACACAGTTGGTACTTATAATTATAAAACAATTTTATTTCAAAATATTTCCAAACTTTTAACTGTTATAAATGAATATTCCTGTATCAAAAAAGGTTTTCATGCGGCCATGTCAACCTGTAATAACTAATCCTGTGTCTTTTATCAAGTAACTTTCCTAGTTTAGTTGGTTGTTGTAAACTTCTCTGTTTTACTCTTATAAGAAGGGTAGCTTCAAAAGGGTGCTTGTAAATTTTTTACGTTTGTTTTTACCTTTTTAATCATTACATTGTGTCATTCTTTGATCTTCGTTCGTCAAAAAATGTACTATTTGTTGACGAACGAAGAAATAAATCTTTCGCATGTTATTGAATTTTTTCTTTCGCTAAAAATATTACACGCACTTGCTAGAGTAGGCAGTTGGAGCTTTTATAAAATCATTTGTTTTCTAATAGGGAACTTTTATTAGTGATGTCATTGTAATAGCATTTTTTTATGGTTGCTCCCGTTATCCTGAAGACGATGTTGGTGTTATTCTAATGATGATCTTCAAGAAATGTTTCAAAGCTGGAGGGGGGAGGGGGTCGTTAAAAATGCTCGTGGTCACAAAGTCCTCCAAGTAAAACGATACCTCTGGGAGTACTGGACTAGGGTTTTGCTTTGCCCTTGGGCTGGATCATAAGAGCTCAGCGCTCTTCAGGGCCTCATCTCGGTTAAACCACGAATTGTGGTAAGTACGAGGGACCCTGGAGTGGGAAGTGAGGAGAAGGTAATGTTGTAAATTGTCTAACATTTCTTTCAGAAGAATTTACGCTCTTGTTCTAATGCGGGCTTTTGGAGCTGATGTCTTTAACACAATGGGAACTAATGTATTTACAGGGACGTCATTTCGAATTTTTCCAAGGGGGGGGGGCAAAGGATGCATACACAATATAAAATTTACCAAAATGTGGCAAAAATCACGCCCACTTTTATGCCAATACATTGATTTCTCAAAGTCAGAGGGGGCAAGTGCCCCCCCTGCCCCCTAAAAAACGCGCCTATGTATTTAACACAATGCAAGCTGATGTCTTAAACACTTTTTTTTTCAGGAAAGTTATCTTTTTCCTGTTATAGGGGCTATTCTGTTCATTTTAATGGATATTTTAGGGACTGCTCTACTTATTCAAGAAGAGATTTTTACGTATTTTCAACATTATTGCGACTTGAACGCACTTTTATCTTAATGCGAATGAAATTTTTAAACATAAGTTGTTTGTTTTTTGATTAAGTATCATATTCATTCGAAGGTGACTGATCTGTATGTTTATGAATGTTCTTCTATTCAAATTTGGAATATTTTTTCTACATACAGTTTTTGTTTAAATTTTGAGACTGCTTGCCGAATGATTTTGGCACAACTATTTTGGTACAAATAATGTCAAGAGCAGTAGCGGACACATATAATGCAACCATGTAGTATATAATTTTTTCTTGATTACAACTCAGTTTTGCATTATAATTTGTCCAGGGATATTTGAAAAAGGGCTCTATTTATAATTATTGTACATCAGTTTTTTGCCTCCAACTCGGCAACTTTCGTATTTCATGCTGAAGAGTGCATAATATGCACGAAATAATCGAAATAGCCAACTTGGCGGTGTATTGAATGTATATCAATGTTCTAACTTTTCAACGATACCGCTGACATTTCGAGTTTTTAATCGAGCTCCAGTGGACTTTGGAGCTCGAAATAGCTGGACCTTACGAGCTCCAGCTATAGCAGAAAAAGATGGTAGTAAAATAGCTGGTCTCCATTTCGGAGCATCCTCTCACAAAGCTTCCTCTAGGAAGCCGAGAAGGTCTTTTTTGCAATCTGGTATTTGAGAGTAGATGTAATCATTCAACCAACCAGCATAATAACTGCTTGTCACTTGCAGTGCCGTGTGAGTTCGTATTAAATAAAAATTGTTTCTTAATTAACACTAGTTGGTTGGTTTAATTGGGTTTTATGGAGCAAGAGCATTAATAGACTTTACTGCACCAGACGTTTGTTGAAGTGGAAAAAGGTGCCAAAAAAGTGAAATAGCTTAAGCTAGGTACATAAAACTTCTAGAATTTTGAAAGGTTTGCCGAAAATAAAACATAAACAAAGTTTTGAATTTAGAAAAACATTCAAAAGAAACAACTGAAGAATAATTTAGAAACACATTAAAACACTCATAACAAAACAAACACGTGACAATAACAAAGACAGAAGACTAACACTAAATTAGAGAAAGAGACCCAATATTCTGAAGGAACGGAAGCAGATTGGGATGGGGTGTCCCGCCCCAATCCAATAACTCCTTCAAAGATGGATGAAAGTGATTAAAATTTTTTAAACGAATGTGATTGAAATTTGGACAATCGGAGAGGCTATGCAACACTGTCTGATTCACATAACGTGTGTCGCATATTGGAATTGGTTCACGCAAAAAAGACGTCTAAGGGTGAATCTTGTATGACCGATGAGAAGACAGGCTATTACAACTAGTTATCTTCTGGTGATTTTCGATGACTTGGAGCCTTTCGTCGACGGCTGGATGGAGTGAAATTTATTTTGCGTTTCTCCAATTCAGGCTTGCTGCCAATAGATATCAAAATAGTCGACAGTTGTATTTTTCATGTCTTCGAAAGGAACAAGATCATCGACATGGGCATTTGCAGATTTTACAGCTGAATCGGCAGCCTTCTTCTCTGCAAAGGCGAAATATCCAAGGATACAGCAAAAGAGAGCTTTAAAATTATTTTCTTTTAGACTATTGTATAAATGATACGATTCAATTACCAAAGGGTGTTCTTTGTTGCAGTGAGTGATAGCTTCTCCTAAACTCATTGAGTCAGTGTACATCACCCATTTATTGTGATTTAAATGGGAGTTTGTTTGTAGAGATAAAGCTATGGCTTTTATTTCAAAAGTGAAAACGGAGCAAGATTTATTTAATTTTTGTGAAATACATAAACCACCAACTATTGAAGAAAAACCTACATGATCAGTTAATTTTGACCCAACGGTTAAAATTTCTTTATAAGATGAATATTTGTCTTTAGTTTCGTGATATATTTGCTGATAAGCTGAGTCGGTTGTAGTGTATTTTTGAAATTTATCGAAATCATGGAGTAAAGAAAAATTAACTTCGCTCCATAGTTCGATAAGTTCTATTGTGCTATATACATTAAAATCTAATATTTGAAGGGGATCAAGCGCCTGACGCATTCGGATCCCAAATGTTGGGATAACCGATGTACGACCCAGGAATAAATCTGTATTTGATGAAAAATGTGTAAATGTATTAAATGTAAAATGAATAGTATTGGGTTTAATCTTGTAGTAAAAATTAAGAGAAAGTTTAATGCGTCTAATTTGTAATGATGATTCGTGAAATAAAATAAGTAAACTATTGATAGGTGAAATTCGGAAGAAACCTATATAGATGCGCAAGTCCTAATTATGTATTGAGTACAGGACTTTGAGAGCAGTTTTAGTTGCGGAGCTATAAATTTGGCACACGCAGTCCATTTTAGAGCGTACTAGAGACCAGTAGATTCTTAACAGGAACTCTGTATGGCACCCCAGGAAGCCAAGACTTTGAGAATGTTTAATTTGAAAGTACACTTCCTTTTCAGCTCTTGTATATGAGGTATAATTTAGTCTATTGTCAAAAATTAGATCTAGGAATTGTTCCTGGTCTTTAACAAAGATTGGTTGATTATTAATTAATATTAATGAAGTAGGTTTGATGAACATAAAGTGTGTTTAGTATTTATTTAATTTTGTAGGAACAGCATGAAATTTCAATCACACATAAAATATCTCAGCATTTAGACATTCCAAATCTTATTTTTCATAAAAATTATAAAAAACACGAATTATTAGAAATAAACATATGAATACTACTTAACCATACATGCTTGAAAAGCTGATATTTACTGTATTATAATAATATAATTAATTGAATTAATGTTAATTGAAATTATTTTTTCAAATATGTACAACAAACCCATGTAAGTAAAAATCTTCGAATGAACATGGTTCGGCTGTGATTTTAATTAGAATATTTACAAAACGCTATTTTTGAAATAATTAATACAAACGCACTTTTGTGATAACATTCTTAAAATGTATAGTCAATTTGCCTAAGTTTATTAATAAAAGTCTTAGGTTGATAATAGAAGAACTTTGCTTTCAATCAAATGGATAACTGAATTGTGATTCATTGTTCTTATGTAAAACTCTAAAATTAATACAAGCTAGCTGCTTTAGTTAATGAGTCATTTTTGGAAGCACATGGTTCATAGTTTTTTAAATTAGTAAACAATTTACAAATTAATTCGCATTTAGTTATTGGAATTAAGTTTAAGGTGAAGAACAAATAAATAATAGGAATTAAATCTAAAGAGCACAAAATAGCTTCATTTCAGAGAAATAATTCAGTTTTAAATTACATTGTACTACATTAAATTCAAAGTAATTAAGACACTCTTTTATGAATTAAGCGAACAAGATATCCTTAAAAGCAGTTTTTATATTCGAACAAAATTTTTCTTTGAATAAGTTTCCGAGAAGCAAGATATCAAAGAAAGGATTAATTAAGTTTTAAATGAATATAAAGCTTGTATTTTTATTTTCGAAACTGTTTGATTTAAATACATACTTTCAATTGGAAAAATAGTCTAAGTACTAAGGTACATAGATAAGACATTAAAATTTTGAAGCGAAAAAAAATCATTGAAATACGAAATTGAATCTTTTAAGTAGTCACTATGAACCCCCATGCAGAAGACACCACATTCTTCAATAATACAATTTATAAATACGGAGACTGGAGTCAACAGTTAATAAAAATATGAAAATATTACAAATATATCTAATTTTATCTATTTTGCTAAAAGAAATTCTACTATAATATTAAGACGTTAACCATTAAATCTCAACAAACTTTCAAAAACGCCACAGGCAGTTTATAATCAAAACACATCTTTCTCAATAACGCTTTATATAGAAAGAAGGATTACTTTTTCAGAGTTAATGATATTATTTATGCTCCTAGCTATGAGTTTAAAGTACTTTCGTCATCAAGCGATAGGAAAAGCGTAGGCCTCAAGCTTCAACTTGAGCCATCAAAGCCTTTGTTGTTTTCCTGCGATAACATTCTAAAATCTTCTCTGCTTTATGAGACTTGTGAAAAATTGCCGTAATATTTTATTTAAGACACCAGATTGCCCGTTGTAAGTTTGGGATTTTAATGCCGTTTTTCTTTGGGTATAAACTTGTGTTTTTTGAATTTGTTTGATCACAATTTTTTTTCTTCGGAAAATACCATATCCAAAGTAAATCAGATTTGCTTTCTTATTGTTTACAATTACACTGCAAAACATGAACTGTTGTTTTTACAGTTTTATACTGCCAGCCGAGATTCCAATTTAAAAGTGTAAAATGCACAGTAATAAATTGTAAAACTAGCAATTTTATAGTTTATTACTGTAAAGTAAGAAATATCACAGTTTATTGCCATAAAATTTAACTGTATTATACTGAAAAAACAACAGTATAATACTGGCAGCAGAGATTTCAGTTTAAAACTGTAAAATGTACGTTAATAAACTGCAAAATTTACAATTTTACTGATTATTGCTGTAAAATAGCATTATTATAGTTTACTAGCAGCACCCGCACGGCGATGCCCGTGCATTTAAATGGGAAGGAAGTCCACTGAATAAATTTAAATTCACTCCAACCCTCTGAAGTAAAATTATTATAAATGAAACGGTATAGTAATTGGTCACTTTAGCGACATCGTATTTGTATGCTTGAATAAGAAATAAATGAAATATTTCTGCATAAATAAGAAATACTTCATATGATACTATATTAATGCATTTCACCACATACTGCCTGAAAACACTTTTCAGATATTATTAGAAAAAAGGCAAAGCAAAACAAAATGTCAAATTGATAGCAATTGGCCACCTTATCATAGTTATTGGCTATGAAACCAAACAGTTTTTGGCCATATAAACAGCCAATGTTATACTGGATTATTCATATGTATATGAAAATATTATTCCTTTACATGGATATAGTATACCATTGTATGAAGGTATTATACCGTTAATTGAATATTTTTTCCATTCATTAAATATATTATAATATTATAGCCTTTATATTTTTCTCCACTTTTCCCTTTTCTATTTTTCGACCACGTGCGGTCGCTCGCTGGTATTCTAATTTCACATTAGCTACCAGCCCCAAAGCAGAATACTTAGTGATGTTCTGCGACGCAAAATTATTTCCCCAAAATTGTTCCGCAAGATAGATTTATACATTATACATTTACCGTCAAAATGTTACCAAAAAGTGTTTTCTCATTTTTACATATATTATACACATAATATATACATCATGAAATCGACTGTAACAGAGTGGACATCCAACAGTTCAAATTAACGACCATAAGAAAAGAATGAGGCTCACCCTGGTTGTTGACAACATAATTCAATGTAGCAAGCTAATCACGGCAGTTATACTATCTACATTTTTTTTAAATATATCAGATTGAATGCATTTGTTTATTTTATTTCCAAAAGGCTTGTAACAGAGTGGACAATTTGAAACATAGAATAGTGTTTTTTGGGAAATTTTTTTTTCATTTGCGTAATAAACTACAGAAATGGTGTCAGAAGCATCTTTTGTGCACTGCAGTGTCATTTATTTTGTTGTTACATTTCAGTTTAATTTTAAATCATATTAAAAATTCTAGTAATTTGAAGCTGGGACACGTCATTTTCTCCTTCTTCTGACAAAGATAATTTTTGTTGTGTCCTTTCTAAATGGATTATACCTAATCAATTGATACTTGATGGCACAAAATTAAATGGAGAACCAATAAAAAAATACACTTTATGGGTGGGAATTTTTAATATTAATTTTAAAAAATTCTAAAGTCTCGGACATGATTTGTACATTTTCGTTGAAGTGACCCATATATGCTTGCCTACTTACATGCTGTCTTTGTGTGTGTGGGTTTTTTTTTTTTTTTTGTTTTGTTTAAGAACTGGAATAGAGAGAGTCGCGAAATTATTTGCACTGTTGTCAGCCTTCGACAAATGTTTCAAGTCATCAAAGATCACCAGAAAAGAAGTTGTAATACCTTTTTCTTTGGGCCACACCAGATTTACTCATAGACATCTGTTTTGCCCTTATGTAACACACGTAATGTCAATCAGACAGTATTGCATATACAATGGAGATTGCCTCGCGATTGTTCAAATTTCAATTATATTGGTTTCAGATTCTTTAGTCATTTTCATCCTTCTTTGAAAGACTTGTTAGGGAAATTGTTCCTTCTTCAGCAGTTTAGATTTCTGTTTTTTACTATTCAAAATTTAAAACTTCATTCATGTGTTGATTTCAGCAAAAATTTTCTTAATTCTACAGGTTCCTTCTTCAAACATTTTCATTTTGGCACCTTTACTTTTAAACAATTGTTTGGCTCAGTATAGCCTATTAAGGCTTTTATGCCAAAAATTCAACCAAATCAACTTATTTTTTTAACACTATGGTAAAGATAATAATTATTTTTTAAATTTGTTTCATTTTTCTATGAAGAGTTTGAATTAGAAAATTTTCATAAGTTTGCAAATACTTCTTGATTTATTTTCATTAATTCATATTTTAAATACTTTAGTTTGACAAACATATTTATAATTATGTTATTAATGCTTACTATATATATACTTCATCATCGGTTCAAAAACTCGCTCAAAAATTTCAAGCTCGGCATTGGGACGTTAACTAATTTCCAGATCGCAGAACAAATGTTAAAAAACATTTTTCCGATTGGGGGGGGGGGGGCTTGGATTACACCTATTTTCCTAATTTTAGTCTGAAGTTAATTGTTTCAAGTGTAATTACTTCGTCCCCGCGATTCTCTCAAGGGGAAAAATTGTTTTAAAACAATTTGAATGACTATTTTTACTTCAAGCTCCGTCAGAAATTCTGCAGCCAAAATGTGAAATCCCGAAAAACTTGAAAGGAGACTCCCCTCCCCCTCCACCCCGCATTTCTCTTACGCAAAAAAATTGTTTTAAACATCATTTGAATAAATAATTTTCACAGCGAGTTCCGTAAGTGCAATTCTGCGGCAATATGTGAAATGCAGCAGAACTTTAAACAAAGCTTTGCCCCCGCGATTCTCTTACCGGAAAATTGTTTTTAATACAATCTGAATAACTAATTTACGGTCAAAATGATAAGGCCCGCAGAACTACAGACGTAGCTTGTGCCCCCTCGATTCTTCTGCAGGAAAAAATATTTGAAATCTTAATTTGTTCTGTAAGATTCGTCATAGCAGTTCTGCGGTCAAAACTCAAAGAGAACTTCTGTTCTGCAGCCCCGATGTCTGTTCTGCGACGTACGTCGCCGATTTAGCAGTATTCTGCTTTCGGGGCTACCAGTTTCTTTCGGCTCTCTTTGCTCTATAAGAGGATTTTTGCCTCCAACTCGGCTACTTTCGTATTCCATGCTGATGAGGGCATAATAAGCCCGAAACTGCAGTCCATGGATCGAAATGAACGAGTTGGCGGTATATTGCATGTTCTTATGTGTTTATGAAGGTTCCGCGTATTATTTATATATTCTATGGGTGTCATGCGCCATAATAGCAGAAGCTTATCTCTTGGATAAAAACAGATTAAGAAGACATACAGTAAACTGCAAGGTTTCTTTTTCTGCCCTTTCGAACATCAATTTCTAATAAATTCCTTCTTGGGTCAACATAGAAAAATAATGCATGTTCCCTATTGCGCACCATTTCACACTGTCGATCTCGTTTTATAATTCCAACTTCAACAACATTGTTTTTCAACGTTTAACTAGCAGTTCAGTTTAAGTTATTTAGAGAAATATTTTGAAATCGGTGTTTCGAGTAATCTCGCCATGGTGTCTATAAAAATAGTTTTGTATTCGCTACACTAATGTTTTCTGAAGTTATAGAATTTTCCCCTTTACATGCGCATGAAAATCCTTCTTGATAGTAGTTGAAGAAAATAGCAATAATTATTTTAAGAACAGCATTTTTTAAAAATGACCGTGATCAAGGATGATTTTCCAACTGGAGGTCACCTAAATTTTAGCTTGAAATTATTTGAATGAAAAAAAACAAACAATTAATAGTTAGTTAATTAATTAATTTGATCATATAATATTGCATTGTCATCGAGTCTGAGGTTGCATGCCAAATTTCGAAAGAATCCGATCACATGTAGTGCACCATAAAAAATGAATATCGTTTTTACAGTACAATACAGCTAATTTTATAGTAATATACTGTAAAAATTGCTAATTTTTGCAGTAATATGCTATAAACATTGCTAATTTTACAGTAATATACTGTAAAAATTGCTAACTTTACAGCATTGAACTGAAAATTTGCTAACTGTACAGTAATAAACTAAAACTGCCAATTTTAGTTTATTACAGTGCATTTTATATTTTTAAACTGGAAGCTCTGCTGCCAGTATTACTATTACAGTATAATAAATCCAAATTTTCGAAAATTAACTGTAAAATTTCTATTTTGGCAGAAAATAACTGTACAATTGATAGTTTTACAGTTTATTACTGTGCATTTAACAGTTTTAAATTAGAACCTCAGCTGCCAGTATTATACTGTAAAAACAACAGTGTGAGTGAAAATTAAATTCAGAGGTTTGAGTAATACATATAAATAAATAAATGAATAGAGATTGTAAGTCAGGGATCGAAAAACGATTCAATTAGAGCAAAATATTAAACTTCAAAAATCCAAAAAAGTTAAAGCTAAAACAAAACTGCTGGAAATAAAGTATACTTAACTTATTTCGAGACATAAATCAACAAATACAATGTGCTCACTACGCCTACGAGACAAACAATTACTGTCTAAATAATATTGGCAGACAATATTTTTGGGAAATCTTCCTGTGACAGGCTGTGCGAGTTAGTTTACTTCAGTGATTAATTGACATAAATCCTGAATCGTTAGAAGAGATTTTCGAAGCAGCTATCATACATTAGAAAATGACAAGATGATAATGAACTGCGGCGGATCTCGAGCCAAGAAGATAAATGTCTCTGCTCTTGCGCCATTTTGAATGCGGGATGCATTCATTTAGTTTTTAGTTTGCCTAGGAAAAAGCGGAATTGACTTTCGGATTTTAATTGATTGTCTTTTAATGACTTCTGCATGACGTTTTCATAAATAATGATATAGTAATAGTGTACACATCGCACATAGCAAATAAAGGCTTTTAATTAATTACGCTAAGCACTACTTTTGATCTTTTTGACTTTCATTTGAGATAAATGCACAGAAGAGAAATGAAACATTATTATTTTAAAAAGCAACAATTTGACTTAGATGAGGAAAATGCAGCAAAAGAAAGTAGTAAAGTGCCTATTACACTACGCCGCAAAAAAATAACTTTTTTTTCCCTGTATTCTAGTTTTAAATAACCATTTCTTATTAATTTTAGGTCGAGAAAAACGAATATGTAAATGTTTTTTTTTTTTTTTTTTTTTTTTTTTTTTTTTTTTTTTTAAATCAGATCTTGTGTTTAAGATACACTAAAGCCCACTTGAGGAAGATTCACAATAACCACCAATTGATTTTTACGTTGATTTAAAAAGAAAAAAATTATCCTGTGCAACAAATGTTATTACATAGGTCCCGCTTCATTAAAAAATGTTTATTGTTTTCAGAAATCAGCGGCATTTTTAATCCTTTTTCTGTAAATACTTCATTTTTTATTAGTTCTTGTACGTTGAAGAAGGATCATCTCTTGTAATAGCCCAGCATTATTTGGCAAGTTACTCATCTGAGTTCCTTTAGAAAAGAGATAACTTTAGGAAACCTTTTCCCTTGCTCATCGCTTACAGTTTCACGAGTTTTAGGGAAAAAATCCTAGAGAAAGAAGTAAAAATGTTGTTTTAAAGACATAAATTAACTAGTAACAAATAACATTTTTAATTTTTTGTAAATGAAACTAAAGCAAAATAAAAATCTTATGTCTTTTAGCATCTTTGGAACAGTTAAAAATTTATTTTTTAAAATACTTATTTAAATTAAATGGAAACATTTTTGTGTTTCATTTATTGGATTTTATTGGATTACTGACTTATGTAGGACACGGATTAACTTATGTTCTAAGCAATAATTTCTCTTGATTTCTGTGTCTTTTTTTTTTTTTTTTTTTGCGTTTTTTACCGGTGAAAAGTTTTTGCTTAAAGAAATCAATTCCAAAGTTCCCAAAGCAAATTTATTACAAAAAGTATTATTGTAAACAAATAATCAAATAAATGAATTAAAAAAAATGAAAATCTGTATTTACTATATGTTTTATTTTCATTGACTTGATTGAGACTGACCAAAGCGAAATCAGTTAGATAATATGTCATACATTTTATCAGTTTAAATTTATTAATGAATGCATAATATTCTTACCAATAATGTAAAAATGTTAGTGTTCTTCTACTTTAAAGAATCGTAAATCGAAAAATGAAAAAAGGAATTTATGGCGAAAATTCTTATTGTTACTTAATGAATGATTTTTTTTTTTTTTTTTGCTTTCCCATTTTATAAAGAGAGAAATAAGGAAATTTCTTGTTTATAAAATCAACGCGGTAATGTCTCCCAGAGCAGTCACTTTATAACCTTTTAGTAAATTAAACGAGTTTATTACCTGCTCGATAATATTAATATGGTACACGTAGTTTAAAAGGATGTAATAAAACGAATGTTTCTAAAGGACTTGAGGCAAAAAGTCGTGAATTTTAAAATCATTGCAACTATTGTCGCGGCAAAATTTAATCAAGAAATGCATTCACTATTTGTAGTTTTATTTCGCGTTGCCAAAATAGAGTCCCTTGCGCAAGCACAAAAATTTAAGAACATAATTTACGAATGTTTTTTGGAAAGAGAAAGATCGAAGGAAGGACATAAATGGTAATTTATTCAAGCAGATTCATTTACACTGGGATTCATTTAACTAAAGATCTGTTTACTGAGCAGCTTTCATTTCAACGCACATAGTAGTGTTATGTAATATTTAAAATGCAAATCTATTCAGTTAAAATCTGAATCTGTTGTGTTAGGAAGGTTTAAATTATTACTGTAATCACACCAGTATACTAAACAATATCAACGGGCGTTATGCAATGTCTAGATAGCCTACGTTTTGAGCGATATCAAATTTTAGAACTTCATTTAAGTGTACAAATGTCATGGCTACACAAAAACTAGAAATACTTCTGTCGACTTTAAAAGATTTTCACACTTTTACTTATTACCGTAAAGTCGGGTTACTTGTACCCTAAGGGGTTACTTGAGCCATTACAGTAAAATGATAAAATCTAGGTTTGGTACTTATTAGTTGAAGACTTGCACGTAGTTCCTCGTTTCTCCTCTAGGTAGAAGCACTCTGCAGTCTCTAATGCTAGTACCAAACCCAGATTTTATCATTTTACTGTGGGCTCAAGTAACCTCCTTGTGGGTCCAAGTAACCCAATTTTACGGTACGTTAACTGCCGTGCTATCTCGTAAATGAAAGTGTTATTTAAATTTATTCAAAATTAATTTCAGATTTTTAAAGAAAGAAAAAATGACATTTTTTATCGGTATCTTCTTTTGAAAGAGACACACACATACACTGTAAAAAATGAGTGTTGTTTTTACGGTATAATACAGCTAATATTATAGTTATAAACTGTAAAAATTGCTAATTTTACAGTAATATGTAAAACTGCTAACTTTATCAACAATGTGTAAATTTGCTTATTTTACAGTGTTCAACTGTAAAAACGCTAATTTTGCAGTTAATTACCGTGCATTTTACAGTTTTGAACTGGAACTTCTGCTGGCAGTATTATATTGTTGTTTTTACAGTATTATACAGCTAAATGTTTTGGAAATAAGCTGTGAAATTGCTAACTTTGCAGTAGGAAACTGTAAAATTGCTAGTTTTACAGTCTACTTGTATTACTGTGCATTTTACAGTTTTCAATTGGAACCTTAGTCACAAAAATAGTTGGTAACTGAGAATATGACCCCGTTTTACCCGTTGAGAGAAAACTATTAAAAAATAGCACAATATTTTTTTAAATTTTTTTTAAGAAATTTAAAAAAAATTGTCACTTATAACCTTTATCCACCTGCCCCTTCATTTTTACTCACTGGTCATTCCATAGTGACTAACGTAACATTCATTGCTGATTTTGTAACTGTTTTTACTTGTAACTTTTAAAGGAAAAAAAATATTTTTTAGTTATGCTGATAGATTTACAATGTACAAGTACATGGTATCTATGTATCATTTTTGCTAAGAATTTAAAACAGAATATGACCCTGTTTTACCCGTTGAGAGAAAACAATTTAAAAAAAATAGCACAATATTTTTTGAAAGCTTTTTAAAGAAATTAAAAAAAAAATTGTCACTTATAACCTTTATCCACCCGCCCCTTCATTTTTACTCATGTGTCATTCCATAGTGACTAACGTAACATTCAGGGCTGATTTTGTAACTGTTTTTACTTGTAACTTTTAAAGGATAAAAAATATTTTTTAGTTATTCTGATAGATTTATAATGTAAATGGTATCTATGTATCATTTCTGCTAAGAATTTAAAACAAAATTACTGATAGTAGATATTATTTCAACCGAAATAGCAGCGTGACTAACGTAACATTTTTGCAACCCTGAAAATGAATGCTCATGTTGTAAGGCAAAAATTTGTCAAAGTTAATCAATTGTTAAAAATTGAATGATATATTTGAAAATGTGAAAAGTTGGCTTTAAAAAACATAAAACACATTTATTAAATTTTAGTTTTTAGTGTCAATTTTACTCAAGATGAAGTGTGACTAACGTAGCGTGACTAACGTAACCATCGAATAACAAGCAGTTAACACACTACAAACTATTTATTATGGCTAATCTCAGTGACAATTACAACACTTTTTCAATTTTTTAAACTTCTTATGTTGTATGATTTTTATTTATTTTTTGATACTTTTTTCACTTCGGTATTTTTTTTCTTTGGCTGAGGTTGACATTTCTATGGAATGACCCTCATATAACACATGTACAAAAATTATTCCCAGAAAAGTTAAAATGAATACTTTTTAAAATTTTAATTCGAAAGAAAAAAAAATATTGTGTTCATTGCTGAGTCTAAAGCTATTCAGCTCTAACTTCTATTGAAATTTGAAGTACAAAAATGTTTTCCGGTAACCTCCTACAAGGATAAACTGCTCTTGTGATGCATTGCTTAGCGAATAAACAAGCCACTCATAGAAACGCGAAATCTGATTAATAGTGTCCAAAATGTAATATGCTGGAGAATAGAGTTTCGCTTTTCCGAAATTCATGCATACAACTTCGGATCTTGCAACACTAGCAATGTTTTGTTATGTAGATTAACATCCAACATTGAAGAAAACAAATTACTTTTATCAACACTGTTGGAAAAAAATACATAGAAAAAAGAGGAGAAAGTAGAAAACGAAAAGTTTGGAATAGTTTGAAAAATATATTCCCGAAAGCAACTTGGGAAAAACTTTGTGAGTATATGATAGCGTCTGTTTCACCGAAAATGAAATGGATTCCGAGGTAATTTTACGAAGAAGAATTATTCTTTGTAAGAGAGTACTCCAAGGGTATGGATGGAATGCAAGATATTATTCCTCGAGAAAGAGAAGAAACTGAAAATGTTTACACGCTGGTTATTAGAGTAATGCTAAGAAAACTCCAAAAAATGTTTTTTCTTTTAAAAATTTTATACCACAGTTTTCCATAAGAATACACACACTACTCCGATAAGAATACGAAATAAAATTCCGATTGTATGACACTAAGGCTCAATTATTGTTAAATTCCTGGTCTGACTGATTATTTATAACACTTATATTCAGTCCGTGACGTATCTTTTGCGTATTTCTTATTCTAATATAATATATTCTTAGTGTACAGGGGGAAATTAATTGATTATTTTCATGTCTCTCCCTCATGTCTTTTCCTTTTGGGTAAGTAAGATTCTAATTATATGCGTTTTAAAAAACTTAAATAATTACACGTGCCGTAGAGGGGTTGAAAAGTTGAATGAAATACACATTTTCTTGAATTTTGTTGTAGTAGTTTCTTTTTCCTCTGAGACATCATTTAAAATTGTGTGCTGGATTTTTTTTTCTGCTGTCACTTAGACAAGTTGTAAAAAAAATGAGGTGCTGATTCTTAAGAAAAAAAATTGTAAAATAAAGTCTACCTTAATATATAGAGATATGATTTTTACAATGTTAAGGTTATGTGTGAGTAATTCGCTTTTAATGAACAAACTCCGCTTAAAGCGAATATATTACATGTTCAAAACAGCAACTTAGAATTTCAATAGTGACTATGAGTTTTTTATTTGGAATATACACAACATTCATATTAAATGCATTTCGAGAAAGGAAGTCGATAAGAATAACAAGTAAAGCCTCAACCGTGAAACGTTAGTCTAAAATTGTTTGATTAAAAAAAAAAAAAGAAAAGAAAACAAATTCTGGCAGCAAAGTAAAAAAAGGGCAAAAAAAAAAAAGCCCTGGACAGACAGGCCTAAATATCATTAAAATGTTTTCTTCTAATAATGTGCAAGCACGGTACTAAGCAACGGTCACGGCATCATAATTGCTTTTTTCTCGAAATTTTTGTTTGAGGTAGTTCCTGACAAACATAATTAACATCGTAGCGAGGATTTTCCAGAGAAAATTAGACTGGGCAAAAATGCACATCCTAAAACATGACAGGAAAATAATGCCATTCCTAACGTGAATACACTGAATTATACAAAAAGTGTAAGGTGACATTTTTTCTGCATTGTTTCTTTTTATTTGAATTTTATATTCATACTAGCAGTACCCGCACGGCGATGCCCGTGCAATAAATGTAAAGGAAGTTAACTAAATAAGTTTAACTTACTCTTAAGACTTTTCGTCGTTTCGTATGTGTGTATGTGTGTGTGCGTGTGACGAACTTATTTATTTTTAGCGCAATTTTTACGTTTCAATGGAACTTTTGACACATTTGTAGTGCCAAGATTTTCAAAAACTCTCAACGACCACAGCAATATTGCCCTTGAAATTTAACATAATTCACCGATTTAACCGTAATTTAAATGTAAATTGGTCGCCAAATCTAAATTTATTAACATAGGGAACCGATTGTGTTTGCCTCAACCTCAACCATTCTTCCATGATTTTAATGTGAACATTAAAAGGCAAAAAATATAATGTCTTTCGTACTATCTCTTTGAAGTGATTACAATCTAACAGTGACCCTCAAATAAGCAAGATTTGACTGGTCGGGAAGTTTGAAAAATTTCCCGATTGTTGCCAAAATTTACGACGTCAAATGCGAAAAGTAACTGAATAGCGGTGTTACCGAAAATGTTATTATTGTTAAAAGTTTAGTGATGTGGCGGCATTAAATATATGTTTTAAACATACAATAAAATACTCTTTAGACTGCAAACAACTACTGTTCCTTCCCAGAGCGTTTTCTTTTTTTTTTATTTGGAGAAAGTAGTGTTTCACTGGCTAGGAAGTTTGGTAAATTTCCTGATTGTCGCCAAACTTTACGACGCCAAATGTGAAGAAGAACTGAATAGCCATCACTAAATTTTTAACAATAATAGTTCCATTCTGACATTTTCGGTAACACCGAATTTTGAGGAAGTCAACTGAATAAATTTAAATTCACTCCCACCCTCTGAAGTAAAATTATTATACCCTTTAGTTCAAATGCTCTCCACAACCTTTTAAATTCCACTTAAAGTCATGTTAAAGTTTAAATCAATTCGCCAAATAAATATAAAAGACAGAAAGTTTAATTAAGTAACAGGAGATATTAATTAATCAAATTGAATAAATTTTAAAGGCTTAAATCTATACGCTAATTTAAACAACTATGTAACTTCAGAGACAAAAGAGCAGCGGATCTGGAAAATGTATTTAGTGTTTCAGTTCTGTGTACAGAGTTAAGCCTTGAAAATTGACTAAATTTGATTAATTAATATCTCCTGTCCTAATTAACGGACAGAAACGTGCTAAAACTTTTCTTTTTCAGAAAAAAAACCCTTTCCAGCGATACATAATGTTATGGGGGTGGAGGAAGGTTTTCCTCCCTCAATTATGGCGGATGCACCAAAAATGATTCTAATTAATTAATTTAAAAATAACTAATTCGAAATTAAAAATTTGGCTTTCGAGGTGCATTACACGGGGATACGTTCGAATTTTTGGGCCAAGTTTCAGGTCTGTGGGTGCTGTGGGGGCTTCTGACCAGCGGTTACAAACGTACAAACAAACGAACACCGTCATCTTTATATATATAGATTTATTTTACAACTGCTTCAGGCAGTATTTTAAATCATTATTACTTAGGCTGGAAACTTAGGAAGCGTTCATGTTATTTGTTGCTACTTATTTAAAGCTATTTTTTACTGTCAAAACCAGTAGGTGCAGGGAAGTTCAGTTTGAACGATTCTATTCTTTATTTTGTTTATATATTGTCCGTCTTTTTGTAAAAAATCACAACTTTTTCGTAAGCAAGGCAAAGACGATTTACTTTTATACAAGAAGCTAATTTTGTTAAACTTAATATTCCTATTTTTTAAAATACCACTTTTTTTGTGTGTGCGTGTGTGTGTCTTGCAAGCTTTTTAGTTGCGGAAACTCTTAAAGATAGTTGTTAGTTACAACAAATTTATTTTCCCTAATATGGTGCAGGGTAATGGAAATTAACGCTACTGTGAGGAGCAAGTCTTTCATGGAATCGTTAAACCAGAAAATGTTGTAAACAAAAATGATAAAAAAATACAATGGTTTGCAAAAAAACATATCATAGAAAAGACAAGATTACGAGCGAAAGCAGAAATATTGAAAAAAAAAAAGAAAAAGATGAACCTTATAGAACAAATACCTTACGAACAATCGGCACACTTGATGTTTGGCGTCTCTCCGCCTAATTCCACTACTTACTGGAAGCTCAAAACGTCTTACTCCACAACAAAACGGAGGATATCATTATTAAATTAATAAACCTGGTACGCTTTTAAACTTTAATTTCTTACACTTTTATTACAATTATCATTATTACTTAGTATGTACAATTATTGTTTGTCTTCCCTGATTTCTTAAAATATATTCCTTAACCCTATATCGTACGAAAAATGCATGAGAAAGTTGTACGGGATACGCAGTGAGCTCAAGTGAACTGAAACACATCAAATAATTCAAATTAATTAAAATTAGGAAAATAATACACGGAATCTAATCACTGAAGGTAAAAAATGTAACAATTTCCTTTTAATTCCCAATTTCTAATTTTTCACTTGTTGCTGTCATTATTCTCTAGAATCTCCCTTAGTTTGACACACATGTTGTAAATATGTCTTATCACACAACTTTATTAATTAAAATGAGACAAATCTAACACTACATGTTCATTACTGACTGCTCAAATTAACAGATAGAGAACATTTTTCTCTAGATTGAAATAGATGAATTAAATATCAGGTTTCTGATTCATTTTGCAGTCTAAGAGGCAGCCTGTCATTAGAGACAAAAAGGAAAACATATTCTGTTAAATTATTTATTATTCAGCAACACGTAAATTAGCATAAAGTTGATATCTTACTCAGAAGACTTTATTTGGAGATTTGTGCGTGTTTACAGTAATTTGACAGGTCAGTCCTCGAGATAAAATATTTACACATACACGAATCTAATGAATGTTAAAGAATGTCGAAGTATATACGAGAGTGTCGTTTTATTAATAATGTACATTTTGCAAAGAAGCTACGGAGAATTTGCAACTACCTCTGATTTCATTGCCTAATCAAAAATTTATTGTTTTGAAATTAATTTTAAAACCGTGGAAGCAGAAAATTGCTACGCTTTAAAAAACCGTGTCAGCTGAAAAGTACTAGAAATTGTCTTTAAGTTTCATAGTTTACAAAAATTAGAAAAAAATGCGCAGGTTGTTTTGGCAGGTTGTTCTTGAATCTGAACTTGAATAGTAAGGTCGTGTCACATATCCAGAAATCAGTATTAAGGTGTTAACATACATCTAGAAATGAATACTAGAGTTGTATTTTATTTATCTAGAAATGAAGGATACAGTAGTTTCATATAGGGTCATTCCATAGTGACTAACATAACATTCAGAGTTGATTTTGTAACTGTGTTTACTTGTAACTTAAAGGAAAAAAAATATTTTTAGTTATGCTGGTGGATTTACAATGTACATGGTATCTATGTATCATTTCTTTTAAGAATTTAAAACAAAATTACTGACAGTAGATACTTTTTCAACCAAAATAGCAGCGTGACTAACGTAACACGTTTGCAACCCTGAAAATGAATGCTCATGTTGTGAGGCAAAAATTTCTCAAAATTAAGCAAGTGTTAAAAATTGAATGATATATTTGAAAACTGTGTAAGTTGGCTTTTAAAAACATGAAACACATTTATTAAATTTTAATTCTTTTTTGTCTTAAGTGTCACTTTTACTCAAGATGGCGTGTGACTAACGTTGCGTGACTAACGTAACCATCGAATAATAAGCAGTATAGACACACTACAAACTATTTATTATGGCTAATCTCAGTGATAATTACAATAATTTTTCAATTTTTTTAACTTCAGATGTTGTATGATTTTTATTTATGTATTTATTCATTTATTTTTTATACTTTTTTCACTTCGGTTTTTTTTTCTTCGGCTGAGGTTGACATTTTCATGGAATGACCCAATATATAATTGAAGAGCTTGGAGGATGAAGGGGATATGTTACGTTTTAAAAATAGAACACTCTGGACAATGATAAGCAAGAAATACATACAAAGCAAATGAAACTTGGTACATCAAACAGTAGATGTCTTTAGACCAAGTTTTATTGCATTTCCATAAATATTACAATGCAACTAAGTTCGTTCAGTACGCGAAGGAAACAGAAGATTATAAGAACTTTTGAATACGCCGCATTCTGTGATCAATTCCTGTATATTTCATTTCAGTCACTTAAAGAACCGACATTTTTCTATAGCAAATTGCATACTTTTTCAATCTTGTACGACTTTCAGAAAACAAAAGAAATGGCCATTTCAATTTTCAAGCAGCTAAGAAAACATCATCCTCAAATGCTGAAGATATTCAACCCTCGATTGTTCAACAGAATGAAAATGTCCTTCACTCTATGACGAGGTTTTCTAGAATCTGCAACTCGATAGAGTTAATAGTTTTCTACCCTCAGCGTTTTGAAAAGAGAGAACTAGTACATATTATTCAGTGTCGGCACTTTAGTCTGCAGAGGGGTGGTCCACTCAGTATATTACCCGTATGCTGGGAGGGTGACACCCGAAATGGGTTTCTGAGGTTATTAAAAATATAAATATACCAATAAATAATTAAAGTTACAGTACTCAATAAAATCTAGTTACATCATTAAGGGGGATGGAGAGAGGGGGGCAAGCCGAATGACACCTGTCTGGACTGTAAGTTTAAAATGGATTTATTAGTTTTTTAATATAGAAGAGTTTATTTTGAATCCCCCCCTCCATTTCCAGAATTTTACTGACGTCAATAAAATTCTGGAAACGGAACAGGTGTTTGGAATTTGTTTCAATGCATTTATTCAACGGATTTCGAAAAAGTTTGTGAAAAGAAAGTAATTTTCAACGATCCCTCTTCTGGCCATGATTTTGCGTGCATACTCCTGCTGTTTAGAATGATTATGCTTGCAAAGCTATATTTTTCAATTGTTATGCTCTAACTCTGTACCACAGAACCAGAGTAACATAAGTCCATTTTTGTAACTTTTCAGCAAATGGCCCAAAGGATTGCCGTACATGCAAAAGATGCAACTCATGCTCTGTTAATGCTGCGAAATAATTGTGAAGGAATTTGTTTTATAGAATAACTAAAAACAATTGTTACAGCTCTCCTGATGATCGTAGAAACTTCGAAAAAACGTCATTTTGTGCAGAAAATTTCAAGCTTTCGAATGACATAAGACTTGAAAATGTGTATGGAATATTTCTTCCCTATTTTATCGAATTTCCTCTAAGAATTCGAATAGAAAAAGAACGAAATGGAATGTTCGAAAAATCGCTTCGAGGTGCAAAACTACATGCTACAAACTAATTTTGTGACAAGTGGCATGAAAATCGACCGAACGGTTTTGGCGCTACGCGCGTAACAGACAGACAGACAGAAAGAAAGAAAGAAAGAAAGAAGGACAGACAGAACCACCTTCAGCTTTATTATTAGTAGAGACGTACTCATGGGTCGATGCGGAGTAAGATTCTACATACAATGAAGCCAATAGAGTGAAAATGCCCATTTTCGGACTTATGTCGTTATGGTTCTGAGGTACTGAATTATTGCAAAAAAACATGCCAAATCCATGTGAGCCTAGTCTTCAAATTACTAATTGATATGGAAAATGATGAAGGTGTTATTCCAGGCGATGAATGTTTAGCGATAAAGAAAACTTAAGTGATCATGACCATGAAAGAGAGCTTTCTCGGAGCAATATTTTTGGTGGTCCTGATATAGACATCTTTATTGGAAAACATAAAGAAAATATTTTGACAAAAACAAAATTTTGAGCTAATGTTCATGCTGTTAGTTCGAAATAAAATTACTCATTAGCTTGGATCAAAAAGAAAAGCAAAATATTTTAGTTGTATGTTTGAGAGCTGGAGTATTTTCATGATAATTCATAAAAAAATCTTTGCGTATTTCAAACCAAAAACTAACATTTGTAGAAGTCTCTGTTAATGAAAAAACATAAATGAATAAATAAATTTAAAAAATCGTGAAAAAAAATTAAAAGAAAGAAATAAAAAAGCATTGGGGTCGTTTTCGAGTTTATATAACGGTTTAAGTAACTGCGCGAGTTAAATAAACATGATGTTCCAAAGCCAAAAATTGTTCGACATGTTCCATATGTATGACCGTAAAATAATCTTACAATCAAATAACTCCTTATTTTGTCTTAATTATTTAAAAGACAAGATAAAGCAATAATCATGCAATATTTTTGCATTCATGGAATGAGGGATGAATGCACTAGGATTCGGAACAATCTCTTACTCTGTTATTGAATCATATGATTCCAATTGTACGTGCCTTTTAAATAAGATACGATTATCCGATATTTGTTGGTTCTGATTGTCTCAC
This sequence comes from Uloborus plumipes, assembly GCA_038373865.1. Taxonomy (NCBI): domain Eukaryota; kingdom Metazoa; phylum Arthropoda; class Arachnida; order Araneae; family Uloboridae; genus Uloborus; species Uloborus plumipes. Next base: position 118,959 of record JAXGGA010001847.1, read on the forward strand.
ACGTACAATAGGAAGCGGAATAAATATCGGGAAAAAATCAAAAACGTTTCCCGTTGTTTTGTCGATATTATATAGGCTGGTCAATCAAATATGTGTTTCAACATGTCTGAAAAGCTTTTACGTAAGTTTTTCTTTTTCTTGTTTTTAAAATATATTTTAACATGTATTTTTTAAATACAATAATAATGGACAATTTGAAACGTTTATCACATAATTTCTTAGACTTTGTTTGGAAAAGCAGAGATTTTCAATAAATGTTTTTGTCGCTCATAAGATACAGCGCCCAAATTATTTTAATTTGAAAAATTGTGAAAAATATTTTTAAATTTCAACTTATACTTCATAAATAGAGTAAAGATAAAGTTTTATTCAGTTACAGTATTTAGTAGTTGAAATAATATATTATATATAAATAAAATTCTGGGCGTTTCTTCTTTCTTTTAACTTTTTTCTAATCTTTCTGCAACACGTACAGAGCGCACCAGCCGGCACGTTCAAAACACGTTCTCGAAGCACGTGTTGTCAACGTCTATGTGTCTCATCGATCGATGGTAATATGACACGTCGAAATCTGGTGTTGACCACCTTTTTTTGTCCCAGTTTTGAACGTGGAATGATAGGTTATATTTAGGTTCTGGAAATACGTTTTTTTTTCAGTGCTCCCCAGCTAAAAAAAGTATAATACGTATACCCCACTATTCGAGGCCGTGACGCGTTTTATCAGTGATTTCATTTTCGATCCGCCATTTTTGATCCATGATCGTCGCCATCTTGGTTTGAATTATTTAATTGCTTAATTAATGTATTTAATTCAATTACTTTGAATTTAATATATTCATTCCGCTGGATTCGAACGCGCGTCCCTTGCGACTCCAGCAGGACACGCTAACCACTAGACGCTACTTGATCTTATTGAGGGAGAAAAATAATACTTTTAAAGGAATTTTTTTGCAGGAGGCGCCATCTATGAAAGACTAAGGGCGTAAATCATATCATTTTATTAGTATGAATATAATGTTTTTTTACTGAAATGCATGCAAATCTGATTAAAATCTTGGGAGAAAGAGTTGTTTGGGATAGAACTTAAAGTTTCTGCAGATATGATTCCTCCCCCCTTTCTAAAAAGCAGCAATTCACGACCATTCACGACCTCAATTCTGAGAAATTAAGCACCTCCTTAAGCACTGAAATGACACCGTGATAATATTACTGTTTTTGCACGTCAAATATCACGTTCCTTAAGCACTGAAATGATACCGTGATAATATTACCGTTTTTGCACGTCAAATATCACGTTCCTTAAGCACTGAAATGACACCGTGATAATATTACTGTTTTCGTACGTCGAATATAACGTTCAAGGGACACTTAGCACCGTTATTTGACCAATAACACCATTTTTGCACCAAATTTGAACGTTCTGGTGCTGCTGGGGAAGATACCAACTTTAAAAATTAAGAACAAAGTTTTTTTCAAATTAAAACTAGCTAAGGAAAAGTAGAATATACTTTTAAAAACACTTCTATTGTACCCAGAATTGAAAGCTGCCCTATGAATCTGAAACATGACGAAAATTGGACGTTACCTGCTGGACTGACCGTTAAAAGAAAGGTTCAAAAGTTTTTAGGGGTGCAGCCACATGCATAAGGAAGCCAGCCAATAAGAATAATAAATTATAAAAAGGCATTGTTTTCAGTAAGGGGTATGAAAAAAGTCGATCTATAAATTGATTAATGGGCGGTAAGGGTTAAATAAAATTTTGAATTTCAATGTGGGAAATTTTCTATTATTTTTACAGTTCCCTTAGCACCATTATGAATATAATAAGGCATAAATTTTAAGAAATTCTACTCTTGGCGTTTATGGGTTTGTATTGACACGAGTCGGAGACAAATATGACTGAATCAAAATGAGATGAAGGCAAAGCGCAAATACTTTTATCAGGTCTGCGTCGGGGAGGTGGGGTGGGGGGGGGGGGGGGGGGAGGGTGAGAAAATGACCAACCACTGACTTGGAAGAAGTTTAGAGCCTTCGACTTCGACTCCTATACGCCATAATCAGTCTGACTCTGACCAAGCAGCCCTGATTTAAAATGAAATAAATATTGTTGGTACACTTTTTTTTTATGTTCGTACAACGTGTCCTGCTGCATTGAGAAGTTAAATACACAAATTAGATATTTTCAGGCCTAATATTCTTTCTGTTTACGACGTAAAATAAAAGAAATCCTTACTCTTATTTAATTTTTGCATCGACAAATTAAAGATGTGATAGAAAAATTTCTTTATAAATCTTATTAAAATTACTTAGAAAACATATTTTTTAAGTAAATGATTAAAATGATGAACGTAAATCTTCCAAAGTAAGTTTTTCAACACCATAAATACATACTTTAATAAAAATCCTTTTTATGTAAATTTTATATTAGTTGTTGATGTAGTTTTTACAGATTTTATAAAAAAAGTAAAAATAATAAAAACGCAAGTAGCAAATTTAAGCTACTTTTCCCAAATGTTAAAAGAATAATTAAGCCTATCCAACCATGGATGTTTTTCTATATTTATTATATTCATTTGTTTTCTGTCGTATACTTTAATTAGTGATGTAAATAATGCTTGTTATATATGCTACTGTTCGAACAAATATATGGCAATATTTGTCTTTTATATTTTTTCCCTTTTTTTTCCTTGTATAAAATTTCTATCTATGCATTGGAAAGCCACTGGTTTAGAAAAAAATGGTAAACAGTGACAGCACCTAAATTTTACTCATTTGCTTTGATGGAAATATTTTATTCATTTGCTTTGATGTTCAGAATGTTTTAGCATGAAATGCATTCCCCCATTCTTTATTTCAAAAATCCCTTTCATGAATTATATTTAACTTTATGTAGCAAACTTTCTTCAATTTAATTCTGCTGTTGCTAATTAGTTGAGAAAAATTTAAATCTTGCAATGTTAAAATGGTTTATTTTTTGTAATATTATCTATTATGTAGTATGTAATTTTTTTCACACAGACAAGATATTTTTAAAAAATTAACCCATTAATGCCTAGCGTCCCTTTTTAGGGACGGTCCGAAAAGTGTGTCTGAATTTTCCAAAAATGAACATTTCAACCAAATAATTGTGTTCAATTATTACTTTGGTATTGCTTCAATTCTGTATTAACAGATTGCAGCACATAACCGCTGTAAAGTGTGATCTGTAGCCATTTGATTATGATCTTTATCAAAAATTACATCGTTCGCAATCTCAAGAACAAAAAGCTAAGTTTTTAAAGTTATTAACAAGTAAATCTATCTGTGTTTGATATATGTGCTACTTTGATCGATGTTTTAGTTTACCTTTTTTTGCAATTTTGTAAATTTTAAATTTTTTTAGGATTTTATAGCAATTTAAGAACGTCCCTAAAAAGGGACGCTAGGCACCAAAGGCTGCATTGTTTAACCGTTGCTGATTTCTTGCTTAGAATCTATAATTTATATCAAAGAAGTTAGTAAATGTTTTTAGACTGAAAAACAGATAATAATTGTCATTTTTAAAACTTATTTTATTTTCAAAATCTAATTAAATTAAATTAATTAATGTATATAAACTTAATTATACAATGTTCTTAAATATTTTCTCTTCTTTTTTTTAATTACAAAAAATACTCAAGGTAAATTTTGAAAGAAAGCTATTTCAAAAATGTAATTCTTTAAAACACTAATTATTCCTTATATTTCATTACTTTTCCATTATGCATTTAGGTGTTTATTATTGTTTAGTCTGACTGTTGGGGGGGGGGGGAGAAGCCCTAAGCTGTTTCAGAAGCTTAGCATTTCACCTTGATGAAGAATTCAAGGATTGCATATGTGTCTGTTGTTTGGGAAAGGGGGGGGGGGTTGCAGATTTAATTTCAGAATTCCCTGAGCATGCCAATTTTGATCTCTACTGTGAGAATTTATTTACTTCTCTTGCGCTCCTACGTGATTATTTGTCTCAGCAAGGTTTTGTGCAAGAATCGGATTAAAAAATGCTCATGAACTGAAGTTACGTTGTTCAAAAAAGAAAAGAGAGGAAGTTTTGAATAAATGTCGATGACAGGTAAAATAATATTACGTTGGTTCGGTGGAATAATAGCAATGTCATAACTATTGCATTGAATCTTCATGGAGTTTATCCTATTGTAAAGGCTAAGCGATTGTCCAACAGCGAAAAGAAAGTAATTGAAATTGATGAACCAAATATATATGGTTGCTCAATACAAACGTTGCATAGGGAAAAAGATCCCATGCATCAAATATCGGGAACTACCGGTTTTTGATCCACTCTAAAAAATGGTGGTAGCCGCTCTTCATTTTTATTTTAAAAGCTGCTGTACAACATGCATTGAGCTCAAGAGAGTTGAGTTAGGTATTATGGGGCTAGTTGTTATATTGTTTTAAATAAGACTCAGGTAAGATGTGCCCATTGAAGTAAAAGACCTTATCGGAATGCAGCAAATGCAATACGTAGGTTTGCAGAACAAATGTTTTGCCGACTTTCATACTCAACAACACCAATATTTCCTTGTTCTCTGAATCTACTTCCCAGTTTATGTTAATTGCTGCTTTTGTTTCTTCTTATAAATTGTCATTTTCAATATTACATCGTAGGCAGAAAAAAAATTTTGGTAAAAAAGTATGTACCCTCTGGTGCCTAGCGTCCCTTTTTAGGGACGATTTTTCTTTCTTAAATAAAAAATTTATTTTTTACATGATAATTTTTTAACTATTTTTCCTGTCCATTAAACACTATTTGTAACCAGTGTACAAAGTATCGTTGAAAAATAAAATGTCAGGCATTAATGGGTTAAGAATCATTCTGAAACATATTTTATTTATGATTTTTTTAAAAGGTATCTCATTGGTATATGAAGAGGATAAATGTAGGGTTGGTTAGGGTAAGTGAGCCCCCTTTTTAGAACAGTTCCTTTTTAAAGCCTTATACAAAAGTTTTGAAGCAAAACAGCTTAAATCTTTTTGACTTATTTTATCTTGGGCATTATTAATAAACACAAGTTCAGCATTATTTCCTGAAAAAATGCTTTAAATATTTTTAAGTATCTTATTCTTTACAAAATGGCGTGGGTGGCCCACTTACCCCCTAGGAAGGGGTAAGTGGGCCACCCCCCATTTATTTATATTTAAAGTGAGCATATCTAAAAAAGGGGTTTGCATGTCCTACCTGATAAAGTATGTAACATTTTAGTAGGAAATACTTTTTTGTAAATGTATCCATTAACGAGATATCTACTTACATTCAAATGTGTATGACAGAAAATTATAAAGCGGAATACAAAACAATTGTGTCTGTGAAATTCATTAAAAGCCGTTAGGCATATTTTTTGCTTTTACATATAAATTAGTGTTGAACAAGCATAATAGAGTCGATTAAGATCAATTTTGGTCAAATAAGAAAAAATATATAGGTTGAAAAAAAAAGGAAACACTTAATGGCAGCGTCTATTTGAAGTTTTCTGAAGGAGAAACATTATCATTTCATCCTCAGTTATAATTCTAACATCACCTACATCAAACCAATAAAAAGTGTAGCTATTTCTATTCTTTTTATAAAATTTTGCAGTATTTTTTTCATTTGTATCATATTTTAAAATTAGGCCTTCATAATACACTGCTCGACATTGAAAATGCAACACCAAGAAGGAGTGGTCAGAAATTGATGAAATTTAGTAAGAAGACAGAGACAGCATGGAACAATAAGTGATATTTATTTCAAAATAAATAAGCAAAATTTAGAGCGAGGACGGCGTAGGCTCAGTTCAGTAAGAAGTAGGACCACCGCAGACAGCGATGCACGAAGAAACACGTCTAGGCATGGAGTCAATAAGCCTGCGGATGGTGTCCTGAGGGATGGCACTCCATTCCCTTTCAACCATTTGCCACAGTTCGTCCTCTGAACGAGGCAGTGGCAGGTTCTGCAAACGGCGTCCAATCACGTCCCACACATGTTCGATTGGTGACAAGTCAGGAGAGTATGGTGGCCAGGAAAGCATCTGTACACCTCGTAGAGCATGTTGGCTGATTCGAGCACTGTGAGGCCGGGCGTTATCCTGTTGAAAAATTGCATTTGGCAGACCCTGAAGGTAGGGGATTGCCACCGGCCGCAGTACATTATCTACATATCGTTGGGCCGTCATAGTGCCCCGAATACGAACTAGAGGTGATACGGAATTGTATGCAATAGCGCCCCAAACCATTATGCCACGTTGTCGCGCTGTGGGGCGTTCCACAGTTACTGCCGGATTCGATCTTTCTCCACGTCGACGCCACACACGTATGCGATGACTATCGCTGGACAAACAGAAGCGGGATTCATCTGAGAACACTACGGTTTGCCATTCTGCCATCCACGTCGCTCTGGTCCGGCACCATTCCAAACGTTGGAGTCTGTGCTGTGAGGTCAATGGCAGTCTTCTTAGCGGGCGCCGTGATTGCAGGCCACGTGCAACCAGTCGACGGGAAATGGTTCTGGTCGACACAGGAACATCCAGGGTACCTTGCACGTGCTGCAGAATCGACGTACAAGTGACTTGCGGGTCCGCCACAGCTTGTCGGTGAATCCGTCGATCCAAGCGGTCTGACGTCACTCTGGCTGCACCTGCACCCCTCAATGTGGCTACATTTCCTCTTTCCAACCATCTCCGACACAGCCGATGCACAGTGCTTGCATCCATGTGGGTATCAGCTGCAGTTTGACGTATGGACCAACCTCCCCTTCTCAGTCCGATCACCATACCCCTTGTAAAGTCGTCTATATGCTGGAAGTGTCTTCGTTGAGGACGGCGTGGCATTTCCTCCTATCACACGTATCCTTCGAGACAAAAACCAAATTTCTCCGATAATTAGTCTGGCAGAAAAACCAACATGAACATAGCCCACTTTTCAATTTCATTCTCTTATATCTTACTTCACGTGCATCGGAGAGCTGAGCATTTCATATCATTTGCATAACTCAGTGACGTGCGTCTACGCTAAAATTTGCATGAATTTTTGACCACTCCTTCTTGGTGTTGCATTTTCAATGTCGACCAGTGTACTTTATGGTTTTCTTTGATACAAGTTTTACAAATACGGGTCATTCCACGTCAAGTGATCCAAAATCTGAGAAAAATTTTACCTTACATTTTTGTATTTCGTTCACATTTGGCTCATCAATTGTACCCCTTGAGGTAATCAAAAGTCTCAATTTTTGGATTTTTATCTCTATTATTGTTTCATTTATGAGACTTTGAACTTTGGAAAAATCCTCGTTTTTCCATGGATAAGGGAACATAAAAAGGACCATAACTCGGCACCAAATATAGATAGAACGATTTGGTAAATGGCATTTTAAAGTACGTTAGTTGCCGCTTAATCGGATATGCAACATGACTAATTTGATAAAAATTTTCTTTTTCAAAAAATGAAATTTAAATTTCAAATTTAAATTTCTCGAAAAACATATAATGAATTTTTTTGAAAAAATTCTCAAAAATTCTTGTGTATTTTATCTATGTTTGTACAAATTTTTAGATTGGGATCTCAATGGGATCATATTTTTTTGAATTTTTGAATAAAACTGTATAGGAAAAAAATGATATTTTTTAGATTCTATTTATTTAAATACTAAGTTCTCTTGCTCGTGATGGTCTAAAAAGTAGTAAACAAACATGAATATGTTTAAAGTGAGCTGGCATGAGCTTATAGATTTGTCAGGTTCACCCCCTACCCCTTCCTCCCCCGCACAACCACTCTTTTTTAATTCAAAACTGTTCAAAATGTTTAAAAAAAACAAAAACTCTTTGATACAAAATGAATAGTAAACTTATTTAAAGTGGGGAAATGGGTTTCCTTATAACTAGACGAAGTATCCCCCTCCCCACCCAAATATACCATTCACACTATACTAATATGACGTCTAACCTGGGGATTGAGTTGAGGATTATTTTCACCCTAGGTATATATATTGTTTTTCAGACGAAGTGTTTCTTTTTCGATCCGAACTTCAAAGTGTACTTCCATTCAATATCTGAAATTTAACTTTATGATTCATTTCATCTTCTACCCCAGCACCAATCTTCAATTTTGAAGGGAGGAAATAAATGGGTCGCCCCAAGATCATAGCAAACAGCAAAATAGCACTGTTTCTCCTTGTTCTCATCGTTTTTTCTATTCTTTTCGCACAAAACTGAAAATAAATCAAAATATCAGATCATATGTCTGTGTCCCCATAACTATCTTTCCACATTATCTAGTGTGCAGCTGTTATTTAATTTTTTTAATCGTTTGTGTTCTTTTTCATTTTGTTGTAAAGGAAAGTAATGCAGCAAGATATATCTATATACATATATTAAACAAACACTGCTTTTTTGAGCACAACCTCACATGTTGTTTAACTTCTTTACAGATTGCTCCCCCCCCCCTTACCCTACCTTTCCACTCCAAACTTTTATTTTTTTTATCATCCCGCCTAGCCCCATTTCAAAGCCTTAGTCTCTACTGATGTCTGGTAGTGTTTCAGTTTGTTCTGTTTGTTACTCTTTCCTATTAGCTCATGAGCTTTGTCCAATAAGAGAAAGGAAAGGCAGTGATGGGGACTGACATATAACGTGACACTTTGATTTCTTTTCAGTTTTGTGTGAAAATAATGGGAAAACATTATGAGAACAAGGGGAAACAGTGCTATTTTGCTGTTTGCTATGATCTTGGGGCGACCCATTTATTTCCTCCCTTCAAAATTGAAGATTGGTGCTGGGGGAGGGGATGAAATGAACCATAAGTTTAAATTCAGATATTGAATGGAAGTACACTTTGTGAAGTTCGGATTGAAAACGAAACACTTCGTCTGAAAAACAATATATACCTAGGGGGAAAATAATCCTCAAATCAATCCCCAGGTGAGACGTCATATTAGTATAGCGTTAATGGTATATTTGGGTGGGGGAAGGGTTGTACTTTGCCTTGTTATAAGGAAGCCCATTTACCAACTTTAAATAAGTTTACTGTTCATTTTGTATCAAAGAAGCTTTTTTTTAGCATTTTAAACAGTTTGGGGGAAAAATGGTTGGGTCAGGAAGGAAGGGAGGGGAGCTGACCAATCTACAAGTTAATGCTAGCTCACTTACCTAGAGTAAAAATAATAGTCAATTCAATCCCCAGGTTAGACGTCATAATAGTACAGCGTTAATGGTATATTTGGGTGGAGGAGGGGGATACTTCGTCTAGTTATAAGGAAACTCATTTACCAACTTTAAATAAGTTTACTATTCATTTTGTATCAAAGAGTTTTTTTTTTAAACATTTTGAACAGTTTTGAATTAAAAAGGGTGATTGTGCGGGGAGGAAGGGGGGAGGGGGGTGAACCTGACAAATCTATAAGCTCATGCTAGCTCACTTTAAACATATTCATGTTTGTTCACTACTTTTTAACCGACTTCGAAAAAGGAGGAGGTTCTCAATTCAAAGCGCATACTTTTTTTTTTGTTTGTTCGCACATAACATCTGATCTACTGAACCGATTTGGACAATTTTTTTATAAATCGATAGGAGATGGGGTAATTTAGGTACCAGGTACTCATATGACGATATTTGTTCACTAGAAAAAAAGTTATGATCGAAAAACTAACATTTCATGTCATTTAAAACAATATCTGCTATCGTAAATCCTTACTTCAATGAGCGACCCGATGGTCAAGTGGCTATGCGCGTCAGGTTGAAGTTCCTGATGGAATGAGATCGAGTCCAGGTCTGCAAGGATTTTTTCGAATAGCTGCATGTTTTTTTTTTTTAATGATTTTAATGATTGTAATGTCCTTATGCAGGTACATCCTCCCATGGGAATGTGCCCCATATTTTTTTATGGTACAAAATGACAGTTTTGGTCGGATCTTTGTTAAAATTGGCAATGGGGTCCTTCGATGCTGTAGAATTTTCTTATGGACGTTTGCGCCATTTTTGGGGGCTTTGAATCGATTGTGGCAATAAATGGTTTTTGATTTGCGGCACCTATATTATTTTTTCAAAAATTATATACACAATCAATTATATTATGTTAATTTTTGTACCTTTATAAAATTCTGTATTTTATACCTTGCATTTACGTCAAATTCAAGGTAAAATTAAAAGTCAAAAATTCTGAAGATGATAAATATATGTTAAAAATTAAAGTAACTATTTTTTGTGATTTTCATATTGGTTGTGACCAAAAAACATCATTACAAACAAATAAAATGTATCAAACACCATGAGTGTTGAGTTATTGGGAAAAATCTGCTGTGTAATGTTTTTTTGCACTGCGAGGGGGGGGGTATGAACGATCATTAAAGTGACACACATTTTTAAAAAATAAGATTTTGATTTGTGGTGTTTGAAAAAAGCTAAAGAGTCCACTTTAGTTGAAAATTATTTTCCATGAAAAGCAAAAACTTGCACCAATTTTCCAAGTCTTACTCTAACTCCTTCTCCCACAATTCAAATTACTTACTTTTACTTTCAATTTTTAACCGACTTCAAAAAAGGAGGAGGTTCTCAATTCAAAGCGTATGTTTTTTTGTCTGTTTGTTCGCACATAACATCTGATCTACTGAACCGATTTGGACGATTTTTTTTAAATCGATAGGAGATGGTTAACTTAGGTACCATGTATTCATATGACGATATTTGTTCACTAGAAAAAAAGTTATGATCGAAAAACTAAAATTTCATGTTATTTAAAAACAATATGTGCTATCGTAAATCCTTACTTCAATGAGCGACCCGATGGTCAAGTGGTTAAAAGCGTCGGTTTGAAGTTCCTGTTGGAATGAGATCGAGTCCAGGTCTGCAAGTTTTTTGAACAGCTGCATGGTTTTTTAACTATATTTTGATTATTCTAAGTGCATTTACACTAAAAAGAATGAAATAAAATATTTTTGGAAAAAAAAATAGAACCGACTTCAGTTGGAAATTGCTCTAAAAAGTAAAAAATAATTTTTTTCTTTGAACACCATCGAAACTACTTTTAAACATAAGTTTTGAAGTCGGCGCAAAAACAATGTATAGAATCATACGCAACTACAATTCAACTATAAATATAAATTTTAATTGATTCATTTCATTGATTACCACACATTCGTGTAATGGTACAAATATTCTGCTTTTAATTTTCAATGGTTTCTTTGAAAAAATTTTGGTAAAATCTGGTTTAATATCATTTTACCTATCGTTTTTGCGCCGACTTCAAAACTTATGTTTAAAAGTAGTTTCGATGGTGTTCAAAGAAAAAAATTATTTTTTACTTTTTAGAGCAATTTCCAACTGAAGTCGGTTCTATTTTTTTTTCCAAAAATATTTTATTAGACCATCACAAGCAAGAGAACTTAGTATTTAAATAAATAGAATCTAAAAAATATCATTTTTTTCCTATACAGTTTTATTAACCCATTAATGCCTAGCGTCCCTTTTTAGGGACGGTCAAAAAAAGGGTCTGAATTTCCCCAAAACGAACATTTCAACCAATTAATAGTGTTCAATTAGTACCTTGGTATTGTTTCAATTCGTTATTAACAGATTGCAGCACATAACTATTGTAAAGTGCGTTCTGTAGCAGTTTTAATATGACGTTTATCAAAAATGACATCGTTCACAATCTCAAGGAAAAAAGCTAAGTTTTCAAAATTATTCCCAGCTTCCCATTTTATGTTAATTGCTGATTTTATTTCTTCTTATAAAATGTCTTTTTAAATATTATATCATAGGCAGAAAAAAAAATTTTAGTAAAAAAAGTATGTACTCTCTGGGGTCTATCGTAACTTTTAAGGGACGATTTTTCTTTCCTTAATAAAAGAATTATTTTTCACATAATATTTTTTTTATTATTTTTCCTGTCCATTAAACACTGTTTGTAGCCAGTATACAAAATATCTTTGGAAAAAAAAATGTCAGGCATTAATGGGTTAAAAAATTCAAAAAAATATGATCCCATTGAGATCCCAATCTAAAAATTTGTACAAACATAGATGAAATACACAAGAATTTTTTAGAATTTTTTCAAAAAAATTCATAATATATGTTTTTCGAGAAATTTAAATTTTAAATTTAAATTTCATTTTTTGAAAAAGAAAATTTTTATCAAATTAGTCATATTGCATATCAGGTTAAGCGGCAACTAACGTACTTCAAAATGCTTTTCACAAAATTGTTTTATCTGTATTTGGTGCCGAGTTATGGTCCCTTTTATGTTCCCTTATCCATGGAAAAACCAGGGTTTTTCCAAAGTTCAAAGTCTCATAAATCAAAAAATAATAGAGATAAAAATCTAAAAATTGAGACTTTTGATTACCTCAAGGGGTACAATTGATGAGACAAATTTGAAAGAAATACAAAAATGTAAGGTAAAAAACGTTGTATCACTTGACATGGAATGACCCATACATAGTTACCAGCTGTTGCAGTTTTTGTAGCTGAACCATCAATTTCTTCTAGGTCTCCATAGTTATCTTTCATTTCATTGTAGAAATTGCTTTATCAAAACTGCTTTTCATTTTGAAATCATCATTATTATGAGGGGGCCCACTTACACCATAGTGAGGGGGCCCACTTACCCTAATAAAGAAAAACTACGGGGTAAGTGGGCCCCCTCCCCTTAAACACATATTAATAATACTTTGCATAAAAATTCTCTTTGCACTGTGTACTTTAGGTTAAACCCTACAAGAGAACTTGATGAATATGGAAAAAATAATAAAAACTAACATTGAAACACTTCTTTGAAAAATGCTGCTTGAATTCACGAAAAAAATTTTTTGGGGAAATGTTTTTGACATAAATTATATGATCCAAAGTAATTCTTCGTGAAACCCAAATATATGCAAAAGTAATCACTGTGATTGAATTTGACATGATCAGTACAAAAAAGTATAAAAACCATACGCGCATTTCAGTTTTAAGGGGGTTGGCCCACTTACCCGAACGTACCCTATAACGCAAAGTGAAGCATACTTATACTAATTGCTACTGTAAACAACGCAGAACACATTTAGAAAATTTATTTATTTCAAAACTTAGTAATTGCACATTTTAAATTGCATTGAAGTTTTTGCTTTTGAGTAAATTGATCTGGGTTCTACCTCAAAAATGACCAAAAAACCAAAAAAAATTTTATTGCTTAGTTCAAAAGCAAAAGTTATTTAAAACACTCAGAAAAAAATAGCATTGTTCTAGCTAAATTATTTAAAAAGTTATGAGTGACTTTAGGGCATGCATGCTATGTGTTCTAATCGAAAAAGTCAAACTTTAAAGTGCTTTTTCTCGGTGATCAGTTTTTAGTGTTTCGATGTTACTGGAAATGCTAAGGAATCTTTTCTATTAAAGATATAACTTTAAAGCAATATTTTTTGCACTCAGTATAACATATTTAACAAAACTGTGCATTGAATAAGCGTTTTATAAATTACAAAAATTTTTAGAGTTTGTTAAACCTCGAAGAACAACATTTTATAAGAATTTTTTACATAAAAGGTCACAAAATATTTTCTAATCAAAATATAAGAAAATGAATGCACAGATTTGTTGAGGTAATCCTTGTGATCATTTCGCAAAAAGAAATTTTGAAATTAGTGCAGAAACAAAAAAGCCTTAGAGTTTTTAAAAAATTGAAATTTTCTTACATTTTTCAAATTTTCAAAAAAAGTTTCCACAATTTTTAATGTTTGAAAATAAATTATTGATTGTTAAACAAGTGCAGAAACAGATATTTCAACGAATTAACCTTTTCACTTAAATTAAAGAAATTTGTTAGAAAGGTACTGTAAACCCTGAATAAAAACCACATATAAATACATTAGTTCTGTTACGTTACATCTTTTAGTAGCATATTTCTAAAGTGAATAGTCACTCTCACACAGAATCACTTAAAAACGTTTATTCAATTAAATTTTAGAAACGCTCCTATTTAATTAAATTTACAACTGTTAAGAAAATCGACTTTTATTTAAAAAACACTGAAAATGAAATTATTAAGAAATTTTTCCGCTTGATAAAATTGTACGCACCATCCACTAAAGTGGCCAAGATACACACTTTTATTAGTTACATATTTTGAAAAGATTTAGGAACACCTTAATATTAATCTGTTGAAGCGAGGCAAAAATTTTGGCATTTAAGAAGCAAAATTGCTGAACGAATGAAGTAAATGCTCTAGAACTTTTATTAAGTTTTTAGTATAAAGCTCTTTCCATATTTTGTTCTTAAATTAAATCAAAAAATGTTCCCCTCAAGCAAACTTTAATTTCTCCTTTAACACTAAATTGCCAACATCTCCCAAAAACTTTCCACTCCACTGGAAGCATTAGCTCTGTAGAACTTTTTTTTTCGCCCTTTTAAATATTTATGACATTATGCAAATCTCTTGTACGCGCGTGCAGACATATCTTACAAAAAGAATGTAGTTCATTAAGAACTGCTCATAAGTTTTGCGAAACTTTCAACAAGTACTTTGGCGAAAGCGTCTATCAGTAATTTAATTTTTAAAATGGATCTTTAAAAAATAAAATGGCAAGTACTAAAGAGAGAAAAATTCAACTTTGTTTTAAAACCTCAAAGACTATATGATGGTTAATAAATATGAAAGCGAAATTATGCCCACACGTTTTGAGAGTTTAAGTAAAATGATTATGTTTTCCACTTAAGGTTGGATACTTAATTCAATGCATAAGTGTGACCTACTGTTTAGGTTTATAAATTTTAAAGAAATTATTTTAAAAAATGCAAAATATAATCAGACTAGTTCTCTAATATATAAGGAAGCTCTGATTATTATCGTAATAGAACTACTTTCGTTTTATTTTTATTATCTATTTAAAGATAATTCAAAGAAATTATTTTTTTACATCCTTGAAGTTTTAAAGTTTGATTCATTTCAAATCCATTTAGATCAATCGAATCAACAGAGCGGTTAAGAAGTCAGGTATCTAGTTCTGAAATTTTTCATTTTTAATGTACTTTTAATTTTGAAACAACTGCTTTGGCCAGTTAGATACACAAACACTCTATCTTTCTAATAAACACAACATTTTTATTTGTTTCTTTCATACTCACTGACAGTTTTTTAATAACTATCACCAAAAGGCATATTCGCTTAATTTTTAAAATTATCATCTCTTGTCTACAGTAATAGAAATTGGCACTTGAAAAATAAAAGCATCTAGTTTAGTCTTTACAATATTTCATGAAGTATAGATTACTTACTATTTTAATGATTTTCGCGTATCACGGAGAATTGGTTATTACCAAAAATAAAAATATTTCACTTTTAATTGCGGTGGTAACTCTAAATCTAAGACATACATTAATAGAAGAAAACATTAAAATGCACTACTTATAACATGAAAGTACAAGTAAGTTGAATATACCCACTAAGAGTACCGCTGTATACTTTCTTGTTCTTATGAACATTAGTGAGGACTGTTTAACATATAAACAGTCCCAAAAAATTAGTATATCCCGGAACGTTCTAAAAACTAAAACTTTGGATTTAATTTATCTTTTTTAGAGACGAAAGATTTAGTAACCTATTTATAGCTACTTTAAGCAATTTGTTTTGCCTTCTCTCAATCGTTGTGTTATTTAAGAAAAACTCAATCGTTCCAAAGCACCTTTATGCCTAAAACAAATTATTTTCTTGTATGTTATTATTATCTACGTTGTTGTTACTGTTATTGTTTATTATTATTATAATTATTATTACTGTCGTTGTTGTTGTTTTTCTTCTTCTTCTTCGTCTTATTATTATTATTATTATCTGCGTGCTGTAACCAAGGTTTGTATTTGCGAGTGATTATCACGAAGTCAAACCAACTGATATTGTAAAATCTACGAGAAAAAAATAAGCTCAATTTTTAGGCAGTCTGCACGGACTCCTACAGAAAACATTCAAACCTAGGTTCCTTAGTATTCATTTTAGCACTAAAAACTCAGTAATTATGAAATGATTTTGCATATTTGTTTTAGTTTTGGCCACAAAGAAAGAGACAAGAAGTTCTATCAAGAACTAAACGAGCCTACTTTTCCGTACATCGACATCGGCATTTTCGCATCTGATCATTATTCTCTTGATTATCTGAGACTGAAAATTATGTGAAACATACCTTTTTAGCACTTAGAGTTGATTTCGAAAAGCAAAATATACCCCTCTCATCAGATGAAATAGACACGTAAAAAGTAATTAACGCATAAATCAAGTTTTGTCGCACCTTTTAAAGAGTGTAACTGTTACAGTTCCTCCGTAGAAAAAATCCTCCATCGTTTTCAAAAAAAAAAAAAAATAATAATAATAATAATAATAAATAAATAAAAAAATAAATAAAAGTACAAAGAGCATCAAAACACATTCAAAGAAAGAAAAAAAAACTCGTCCGTTAATAAAATGTCTCGAATTTCACTTTTAATCCGTTGCCAGTTGTTAAATATAAATAAAGAATAAAATGTTCTCGTTTTGTTTTGTTACAAAAAAAAAATCGTCTGCCCAAAAAAAAATAATAATAAATAAAATAAAACAAATGAATAAATAAACAAAAAATCGTCTGCAGTCAGTCATTTTTTTTTCTGAGCCTGCATTTCCGCCATGTTTGCGGAGTCGGAGTCGGAATCAGAGTCCTCACAGAAGATTACTCAGAAAAGTACTTTACAATCATTATTTATCAAAACCATTTTCTTACAAAGTTAGTTTGAAGGAAATCCGACTTTAAGCTCAGGATCAACATTCAACTTAAATTCCCCGCAGACGCTAATGTTAATTTTTTTTCTGAACTGTTCAATATTAAACGAAAAATGGTTCAAATCAAAAAGCGAAATATAGGAATGTATGGGAAAGCCTCTCCGAGATCTTTCAAACAAAAAAAAGTTTATTCCATTCGGACGGTTCACTCAAAAGTTATTAGGTGGAGAAAGGTTGCTTAAACGGTTCAATGTTGAACCAAAAATGTTCAAATTGAAAATTTAAATACGGTAATAAAGTATCCTTGCCGAGATGCTTCGAACGAAAAGAAGTTTGTTTAAATCGGACTGTTCATTCAAAAGTTATTAGGGGTGATAGCTTGTTTGAACGGTTCAATGTTGAACGAAAAATTGTTCAAATCGAAAATGTAGATACGGGAATGAAGTATCCTTGAAAAGATCTTTCGAACAAAAAAAAGTTTGTTCAAATCGGACTGTTCACTCAAAAGTTAGCATCGCGGGACAGGTTGTTTGAACGGTTCAAATTTGAACCAAAAATTGTTCAAATCGAAAAATCAAATATGGGAATGAGCCGAGATCTTTCCAACAAAAAAAAGTTTGTCCAAATCGGAATGTTCATTCAAAAGTTATTAGGGGGGGACAGACAGACCGCCCGACCGACCGACCGACCGACCGACGCACAAATTCCCCATCTCAATACCCTACTTTCAAATTTTTAATTTTTCGATATTCATTTCACCTTTTTATTTTTTTAACTTGGCGATATTTTTTGGACTTGGCGATATCTTTTAGATGCATTAAGCTACTTTTAATACTTTTTTCGTCTTTCTTTTATTTTTAACGGGAAAGTAGGCTAAAAAAGTAGAATGCAAAAAAATCAGAATGAATGTCTCTGGACTAAATAGTGTGTTTAAAATTGTTTTATTAACAGGTTCTGTTCAAGTAATTAATGATCGTAACATAAAGCACCATATTTTTAACTTATGTACAAATAATGAGTTATGCAATAAATGTTAATTACAAATTAGGTATCATGTAGAAAACTAAGCTAATTTCTCTGCAAAACAAAAAAAATTTTAAGCTTAAAATGTTCCCCATAAATTCGGTGTTTTTGTCAAGTAATACATGCTCTTCTTGATTTTCTTTCAAAAGAACGAAGAAACGGGTTTTTTATGTTAAGGTATTAACGCGACGATTATTTTTATACATTATAAAACGTTCATAGTTCTATCTCCCCCACCCCTTTTTTTTAGCCTACTTTCCCGTTAAAAATAAAAGAAAAACGAAAAAAGTATTAAAAGCAGCTTAATGCATCTAAAAAAATCGCCAAGTTCAAAAAATATCGCAAAGTCCCAAAAATATCGCCAAGTTAAAAAAATAAAAAGGTAAAATGAATATCGAAAAATTAAAAATTTGAAAGTAGGGTATTGAGATGGGGAATTCGTGTGTCGGTCGGTCGGACGGTCTGTCTGTCCCCCCCCCCTAATAACTTTTGAATGAACATTCCGATTTGGACAAACTTTTTTTTGTTGGAAAGATCTCGGCGAGTACAGTTCATTCCCATATTTGATTTTTCGATTTGAACAATTTTTGGTTCAACTTTGAACCGTTCAAACAACCTGTCCCGCGATGCTAACTTTTGAATGAACAGTCCGATTTGAACAAACTTTTTTTTGTTCGAAAGATCGTTTCAAGGATACTTCATTAACGTATCTACATTTCCGATTTGAACAATTTTTCGTTCAACATTGAACCGTTCAAACAAGCTGTCACCCCTAATAACTGTTGAATGAACAGTCCGATTTAAACAAACTTTTTTTTTGTTCGAAGCATCTTGGCAAGGATACTTTATTACCGTATTTAAATTTTCAATTTGACAATTTTTGGTTCAACATTGAACCGTTGAAGCAACCTTTCTCCACCTAATAACTTTTGAGTGAACATTCCGATTTGGACAAACTTTTTTTTGTTGGAAAGATCTCGGCGAGTACAGCTCATTCCCATATTTGATTTTTCGATTTGAACAATTTTTGGTTCAACTTTGAACCGTTCAAACAACCTGTCTCGCGATGCGAACTTTTGAGTGAACAATCCGATTTGAACAAACTTTTTTTTGTTAGAAAGATCTTATCAAAGATACTTCATTCCCGTATTTACATTTCTGATTTGAACAATTTTTCGTTCAACATTGAACCGCTCAATCAAGCTGTCACCCCTAATAACTTTTGAGTGAACAGTCCGATTTAAATAAACTTTTTTTTTGTTCGAAGTATCTCCGCAAGGATACTTCATTACCGTATTTAAATTTTCCATTTGAGCATTTTTTCGTTCAACATTGAACCGTTCAAGAAACCTCTCCCCACCTAATAACTTTTGAGTGAACCGTCCGAATGGAATAAACTTTTTTTGTTTGAAAGATCTCGGAGAGGCTTTCCCATACATTCCCATATTTCGCTTTTTGATT